>VWZZ01004522.1:280436-421258 GCA_013399095.1 Psophia crepitans | reverse complement strand
CCAGGAGAGGTTTAGGTTGGAGATGGGGAGAAATTTCTTGTCGGAAAGGGTGGTCGGGCATTGGAACGGGTTGCCCAGGGAGGCGGGGGCATCCCTGTCCCTGCAGGCCTTTAAGGAGAGGTTGGATGTGGTGCTCAGGGACATGGTTTAGTGGGTAATAGGTGGTAGGGGAACAGTTGGACTAGGTGATCCTTGAGGTCTCTTCCAACCTTGATGATTCAATGATTCTAATTCAGGGAAATGACTGCATATAGCTGAAAATTAAACATGGCATTTCTCATGACATGGCCTTCTGTGAACCTCGTGGGTTTGTAAAAAGTTGCACAGGATGTTCAGGGCACGTGTCAGAAAAGTCAGCTGTGGATGCAGAAAATAAGAAGGGCTTTCAAAATACTGAGGGTGAAGGTCAATGACTGAAGCCTGTTTGTCTACTTGGCTGAACACAGTTTCATGACAGACTATCACCTTCCTAAGTTATTGTCAGGGTAATTAAACCTAATAGTGTCACATCAGACTTCCCCCCCCGGTGTTACTCTGTTGGAAGCTGTAGCATCGCACGGGGAAAAGCTGTAGCCATGCTAATTAGGACCAGACAAGGTACTTGTAAAGCATAATTTAGACCATTTCCTTTTGGGAATTGTCTACTAATTGAGCATGGTTTCAATGAAACCGTTCGTCGTTTGTGCTGTCACTGGGATCATTTATTAAGGGTAATCAGTTAAAGCAGTACAGGTGTCGGTGCGGGCAGAACATCTTCTCCCAAACCTCTGTTAGTGACAATGTCAACACAGGAGGAGAAACAAGTTCAATTTGACCCCTCTGTCCCGAACTAACAGCATTTTTTAGCGGCATATTTGATTTAACAGGCACCAAAAGGTAATAAACTTGTAGCATGGGTCTGTGCAGTCGCTCTGGGGAGGGGCGAGCACCTTCTGGCTGCCCTGGTCCTGCTCTGCTTTACACAGAGGGTGCAGGTATGTCTGCAGGAATTCGTGCATCAGGAAGGAGAGCTTTGTCACTAACACAGCGTCCCTTGAGTCAATGGGATATCTGATTTTTATATATTAGCTCATCCTGAGTTTCGTTCAAAGCATTGCTATATTGGATTTGGTGTTTCAGCATTGATCCGTCTTTCTTACCTAAGGCAGACTTTTTGTCTCCAGATGCTTTAATGCCACATCTGGCCGATGTTACTTGCTTCTGCGGCTGTCAAAGAGCTCCCAAACTCTTAGGGGGAGATCTGTTGTCTGCTAATTGCAATGGCTCATCTTAACATGCGCTATGGCATGAATAGTTTTGAGAGATACCTTCAGTCTGTCGCTGGCCACTCTGATGTATATTTCCTGGACAGAGTTATCCAATAAAACCGGTTTACCATGGGCAAGATTTTAACAAAGTGCTCTAGTAAAAGAAGTCAGGTTGTTTCATACCTTTTGTTACCGATGTCTGAAATGATTCCAATTACAAGTTACTCATATGCTATCGAATAGAGCAAAATGATCTGTAGTGAACTTTTTTATTTCGCTTTCTTTTTAAATGGAAGATGTGTACTGGTTACCCAGGTTAATATATTCTGATCTATACATGGTAAAAAGCCTGGTAGCCCAGTATCTAATAATATCTGTTTTAATTTTTGCAGGCAATGTGCAAATAGCAAATGGAAGATTAAAAAAACCCCACACCACACAACAAAAAACCAACCAACCAAAAAAAAAAAACCCCAAAAAACAAAAAACCCCCCACAGGCTGCCTTTCCATAGAAATCTGCAGTTTTCTTCCCAGAACCCATTTTATGGGTCTGCCTGCTGACTGTACGTACAGTCATACAGAATTAAAGCATATATAAAGTAAGGCTGGGATGTCCTTTAAACTAGTGAAGAGAAGAAAATAATCTGAACAAATTCACAAAGGTAGTATCATCAGTATTTGTAACACTAAGGCATTCAGCCCTAACTACCTGTTAGTAAGGAAATGTGCCTTTTAAAATATGTTTTAGTACAGTGGGTAATTTTTGGGATATGTATTAGACACATGGTATTTTGCATTATTGTTCTCGAGGAAGAAAACAAACTGTATGGCAACTTCAAGGGAAAGTTGAACTAATTTAATGTGAGCTCTGCTTTGAATAGTTTCTGCTCCTTTAATTTTGTTCTGATACATATTTTTAAATGTTTACATGAATAGAAGACTGTTTTCTTCCTTACAATTTCTCCAGTTTGCTATTATAGAAAAAATGTAATCATTGCCAGACAGATAAACACAGCAGTACATGTATATATTCTGAATATTGTATATTCATTGATCACATGGTGTTTTGCTTTATTTTTCTGATACTCAGCGTATATCTATTTTATTATCCTCTTGCATTATTTGCAATGGATTCTATGGCTTGGCAGAGCCACTTCAAATAGCAGACATAATAAATGGTAATAGATTTCCCATTATACAAATGCTTTTTTATCCTCTTAGTTTAATTGCTGCATTTCTCACTCCTTCTATTGTGCACTTGTGCTGACCAGTGTCCCCACAGTCATTTCCTTAGCTGAAATGAGGATTAGATTTATATGCAGGAGAGCTGAAAACATGCTTGTTTCAGTATCAAAGAGAAACAGCTGTGTTTTGTTTTGTGGCTGGAATTTCCTCTGAGATAAAACCAATTCTCTTGGGACATCCAAACAATTCCCCCTGCTAAAGAAGTTCTCTGAGGCTCTCAGAGGAGGGTAAATTGGATCTTAATGCTCAGGTTTATGTCTGAATGTGCTTAAATCCTGGTGATGAACCTAGAGGGAAGACGAAATGGCACGATTCCTCCAGTCTTAGATGTAGACTGGTACTTCAGCATCATGACAGCAGGCAAAATCTGGTGCAAAACGGTATTTTGATTAGGAAAACTGTATAAATTTCTCTGTTACAGCTCCAGTGAAATTAATTGGAGACCCATGTGCTCAGTAGTGGTGAGAGAAGACAAAGCAACTTGGACAGAGCAAGCAACTGTGTGTGGGGAGCTGGGGATCAGCTCTCAGGCTGTCTCAGAAATCGAACGGTTGGGGCTCTGTGTGATCTGATCGGCCTCCTTGGGCTCTCGCAGCTGTGGCAGAAGCAGAAGTCCTGTTGCCTGGCTCCATCCCTCAATCCATCATCAGCCCCACATGCAGGTTTCTCAGGCAGCACAAACACACTTGGGCTTTTTGTCTTCTGTACAACGTTTTAAATACATACCTTACATCTAAATTTATTTATACTTAATATACATGTACACACCTGTCAATGCTTTCAACTCTATATTTTAAGGAAAACAACATGGAGTCAAGAAGGAAATCTATAGTGCTGTTATGTAAAGATTGATCTCTAAAGCACTGAGGGTTTATTGAGTTTCAGGGGTCTGTAATTGGAATTCTTGAATTTGAAATTTGATGTTAGCTCCTCTGGGATTGCCGTTTGTGCTGTGCTGGTAGTGCTGCCACGCATTCAAAGCAGCTTTTTCTTAGCCGTTTCCTTGCTGGAAAGATTTCTGGGTCAGTCTGTGTTACATTTTCCTTTGGTTCCATACTTTGAATTTACCAAACTGTGCACGTGTCCTTCCAGCCTGAATGGTGGGTGGGTGACCCTGGTAATGAAGTGCAAAGACTCAGTGGCAGAGCACTGCTGAGATCAGGCATCGGAGGTGAATTATACTGTGTTATATGCCTTGGGGGGGGCCTCCTGAAAAGATGTAACATGTTGGTGTCGGGAGCAGTCACCGACAGTCGGTCTGTGGAAACAATTTGCAACCTCCAAAGTCATCTGTGGGATCAGCAGAAATGTTGGCTAGGGGAGGTACTCAAAGATTTTGGGTTAGTAAACTCCCAAATGTCCACCTATTGTGGGCAGCATTTAGCACTCAGGTATTGACTTAGTAATGGAGAGTTCTCCTATAAATCAAGGATTTCCCCATGAGTTCCCAGAAGGCACCTTTGAGCGCCCCTGGGACCGTGATAAGAAGCGGTTGAGAACTGCTGCTGCCGTTCTCTGAATCCCCATGGAGAGGGCAAGGAATATTTTCTTTTTTTAGCTGCCAAAAAGCACCAGGTAAGACTCAGTGCAGTAGGAAAGGCCAGCTGAAGGCTCTGTGTTACTCTCAGTGTGATTTGGGTCTAAAAGTCAGATGAAAGGGAGTAGTAATGTATTGGCCAGGCAGAGTCATCAGCAAGTGTCCTTCTCCCAGAAGAGTGTGGGGATGAGGAAAGCTGGGCACGGAAGGCAGCGAGACTTGATGTGATATCACAAACCCTTTCTGAGGTCCTTCCACCCGAAGAGAGTGCGAAGAGTTCCATTTCTCTGTGCGGTCCTCCCTGACTTGGGAAGTGCGCTGGGAGAAGATAGAGAACAGCGAGAGGGGTGTTGGGGGCAGAGCGTACGGGTGTGCAGTCGCTAACAACGCAGCTCAGACCTAAAAAAGCTCTGGTGTGGAAGGGCAAAGTACCTCCTGTTAACCACTGACGCCTCCCTGGCCAAGGGATGCAAGTCGGGGACCGCACGGTCAGAGAATGGTTTGTGAAACCAGGGGCACACAAACTACAGTCCTAACTTTTGTTGAACACAGAGGAAACTGTCCCTATAGAAGCTCTGCAAATTACTGTTCTGAGGTGCTGTCAGGCCGTGCAAGTCTGTTTAGCCCAGCTTGAAAAGACAAATGAATATGACCAAGCTTTGTAAAGACTTAATGGTAAAGCTCTGCTGTTCTCTCCCAGGCATTCAAAAGCCCAGAAAATTATTCCTTTGGAAATCTGATTTTTGATGACAGCATGTGAGAAAAGTGAGATTGATGTCAGAGTAGTAAGCTGAATCAAAGAACAGGTAGTGCTCGATCTTCTCAGCTAGTATCTCAAATGGCTATTCCCTGGGCAAATTACACTGTGTCTAACATTATATATGTATTTAACCCTGCTGTGCTGCACGTATTTGACAGGGCTAACTTGGGGACTGTGAACTGTGCCTTGTCACTGTGTGACCCACAGGCTTTTGGGTTTTTATGTCCCCTTAGTCACCAGATCTGGCTGGACAAAGCCTCTTTTACGTGCACCAAATCTACCCTGCTGTGCTGGCTTTAAGTCTTTGTACTGGTCCCAAAAACTTTTTATCCCACAAAGTAGACCCTTTTGAATGTCACTGGTCCCTCCAGGTGGGTGCATGGGGCCTTGCCAACACCCCAGCCCAGAGGGACTCTTTGGCAGGACAGCTGGGGAGAAACCTCCGCTATCTCCTCTTGCAGCATGAGCTCCTGGTGAGGGTTTGTTAGGGCTGACTTCTCGTGGGGTCCCAGCGTAGTCTTGCCAAGACTGAGGCATCAGTTTTGCCTACTCCTAAATTCTCTGGTCATTCTGCCCAAAATAAACCTGGTGTTTTCTTTTATTCAACAACCCCTGCTGAGAACCAGCTGTGTCCTGGGATGCTGCCTGGACGTGTCCTCTGCTATATGCAGCAGCTTCTAAAACCAAAAGCTTTCCAGCAGGTTTGAAGGTGCAGCCTTGAGTTGCCTCGAGGTTGCTCCATCCCCAGCACAAAACTCCAGGAGGATCCATCATCCCGCTCCTATAAGTAGGAAGTGTGACTCGGGATACATCACATGAGTTGTTTGGGGAGCTGATGTGCAACGGGTGACTTGTGTGTCCCTGGGGCGGTGGCTTTGCTGTCAGGTCTGCAGGAGATCGTTGATAGTTTCTGCAGACACGCAAAGTTTTTTTGCAGAAAAGTTTCTTTAGCAGGACTTAACGCTGCTGGAGCTGTCACCAGGATGTAACCCCATGGCACGTGCATCGTTTCTGGGTTTCTGGTGAACTAGTCCCGTGAAATGAGGGCTTTTATCTCCTTTGATTTGGTAAGCTTTGGATTAGCTTTTGGGTGAAGTGCAAGCGTGCACTCGTATGTGCTACAGAATAATGTTACTTTGCAAATTAATATGTTAATGTAGTACTAAATTCCCAGCCCTTAACAGCAGGAGACTGGGGATAGGTTTATACACAACAATGAGTGATTTTATTCATCTGGACAAGATAAGACAAAAACATCTCCACACTGAAAGTATTGTTGGGAAGGGTCTGTGCCCCCTCTACCTCTGTCTTTGCCATCTTCCCCCCCACCCTAACCCTTCCCTCTCACTCCCTCTGACACTCCATAAAGCACAACTCCCTTTCACAGTAATCATAAATTAATTTTGAGCCGGCAGCCCCTCGCAGAGCCAGGCAGAGGTGCAGAGGGAGAAGCGGCACAGAGCCATGTGAGCGAAGCGCTGGAGGCTGCGGTTGGGGAAGATGTTTGCTGTTTCGCTCAAGTGCCGGCTCGGGGTCGTGAGACGGAGGAGTAAAGGTACGGTGAGAGCGGGGCGGCTCGCTCCTGCCTGCGAGGGGGACTCGCTTGAACGCTTGCTTTTCCTTAGCTGGGCAGGAGGAAAAAAGCTCCATGGGCTGTGATTGATTTTCACCCTCGGTGTGCATTGACGAGGGGAGCAGGATTATTTTACTTTCTAGCCTGTCGTATATTTTTCAAAGGTTGAATTTTTTCTTTTCTCGCTGATTCTCTGGATTTTTATTCTATCCATCTGCCACGGTTATTATTGCAGTAAAGCAGATTTAGGTTTGCCTCAGAGGCTCACAAGGTTTCCCTCCTCCCGTGCGGGAGCTGTTACTTTGCAGGGAGAGGCACTTGGGTGTTTGCCGGACTCCATGAGACTGTTTGGAAGTCCTGATGTCTGTCCCACCCTCACGCTCCTTCCAGGAGGGGAGCGGGTTGAAAGGATGAGAAACCTGGCAGGATAATAGGGAGAAAATCAACTTTGAGATTTAAGAAGCAGTAATATTTTAGTATAGCTAAGAGTGAGTTAATCTGAGACAGGACAGAGTTTCTCTTCTCGCAGTCCTGCTGTGTTGCATGTGATGAAGTAAAGAAGTTGTTTGTGCCAGACCGTGATCCCTGTGTCCCTTGACCCCAGTTTAGTTGTGTGAGTGTTAGATGGTCTCTGAATCTGTGTGGCGGAGGTTGCTGCGGAGCTCCCAGCACTCAGTCCTGTCGCCGTTGCCTTTGATTTCTGAACGGTTTGCACTTTAGTGGGGCCTGGAGCAGTTGCTAACCGCTGGGAGCTTTGCTCTTGCATGCAAACCCTTGCTGCCAGTGGCACTCCTGCAGCACATCAAAGTCCTTCGGCGTGAAGGAAGACAGCCTGCATTTTTATAGGGACCGCTGAAGTACGACAGCTTTTAGCAGCTCAGTGTAACTTGAATATTACTGATTTCAGGCTTCACTAAATGCATAAACTCCGCTGTTAGCCTCACTTAAGGGGAGAGAGACTTACTTGCTGGAGCAGGGATCTGTGCGTTGATGCGTGGGAACTCTGTCAGGACACTGGCAGGTACAAAGCTGTGGTAGCAAAGGGAAGGGCCTGAATGCAATGCATATGTTTGAGGTGGACTAGACCTTGAGTCTGGGGTGCATCTCCTGTGTGTGACTTGCCTAGTAAATAAAAAGTATTTGATCAGATCAAGGTTGCAGTTCTATGGGACAGACCTGAGTACAGAGCAGGAGCTTGAGGACTGCTACGCTTGGTATCAGTTATCAGAGTGCTAAGAGAGCAAGGGAGCGTGTAGGTTATGAGTGCCTCACTGTGCTCCTTCCTGTGGTGGGCATGCAGAGGCATCAAGATGGCCTTTTGTGCTCTTTGCCAGGCACAAGGAAACGTTCACCTGGGGGTTACTGTCCTGCTGTGGCAGTCTCAGAGCTGAGCTTATTTCCGATGTAGGAATTTGCATTTGGTGTTATTTGCCTTTGACAATTTATGCTGATGCTTCTTTCTTTCTCCTGGTTTGGAGGCTTCCTGGGCTTCTCTCTGCACTGGAAGGAGTTTCATGTTCTCAAACAAATAGGGTGGCCCAGGCAGGATTCTCACCTTGTGGAAAAGAGTGACGCCTGGAAGTGCTTGGACCAACACAGCCGTGGGGCCCTTTTTAGTGGGGAGATGCCAGAAGAAGGTTTGGTGCTGTGTTAGTTTTTCCAGTTCTTTTTCCCTGGCATGCTTTTTTGCTCAAGCACACTAAAGGAACTGGCGAAAGTGTTGTGCCGTGACAGGTTTTTTCGTATACAGCTTCCCAGGGAAGTTAAAAAGAATGTTCTGACACAGGTGGAGTAAGTGCATTTGTGCCTGCAAAACACTGAAAATGCACCCTGGATTATAGTGAAGGTTAAAAAAGTGTTATCCCTGTACTACCTTATAAAGTTTCAGTGGCTTTGGTTGAAATATTTAGAATTGACTTAGATCACCTGCATTTCTTAGTGACAGATTTAAATGAGAGAATCACTAATCCAATGCTAAATTGTACTGCTTTGATCAAGGATTAAACTGAGCTGGAACTGGCTTTTGGGACTATGGCTTTGAAATGAACAGCCAGAGAGAGACGATGCTTCTTGTCTTCTATATTTTGGTACAGCTAATGTTTAAAGTACATCCTCAAAAGATTAAGCAAAAATAAATGATGCCTGGGCACTGTTGCTATCAGAATGATCCCATCATGACTGGGCAGCAACGATGGGAACTGGTATGCATTATGCTAGCAAGTAATGCACTCTGCTGCATTTCCCATCTGTAAATGCTCAAAGGCTAACTAGCTATCTGTTGCATCCTAGGAGATGGTCCGGCCTGGAAAAAACATATGTTATTTGGCATTAAAAATCCCCACCATCTTTGTTTTGAAGTGAGAAAGGAAGATCTAGTGCAGGGGTCTACAGGGGAATGTGTAAAAAAGAGTGACAGATACCCCAGCCTAGATATCTGTCTGTCCTCTGGTCTGGGCATTTATGTGACCCTGTGTCCCAAAAACACGTTGTGCTCTGGCTGTGCAGCTGGATGCTTGCTAGGTGAGACACCGTGATCCCCCTGTACTAGTTGCTACTCTGCTTTATAACAGACCCCTTCCTGCAAGCTGGCACTTATTCTTAGGCAAGCTTTCCCCCAGCTCCCTGCTTTCTGCTGTATTTTCTCTTCTTTCCCTCAAACTCTGGCTGCTCCTCCCCAACTAATCCCTTCACTTCAGAAAGGAATTCTTTCCGTCGGTCCTCTTGGATTCCTGTTTTCCTTCTCTCACTGAGACCTTGAGCTTTTCCTGGCATGGAGAACATGCATAGTGAATCCAGCGGGCATTTATTTGGCTGTCTGGGTACAGGCAGCGCTTCCCTGCCCGCAGCTCAGCCTTTGGCCAACACCAGCTCATGCAGCCGTAGGGCTCCTCACTCCTCTTCAAGGTCCCTTGATCCCCTGCAGAATGTGCTATTGAAAACCCCGAGGAACAGAGAGTCACTTGTCAATACAATCATTAAACTTTTCTCAGTATTAGTGTATGGGGTTTTTTTCCATTGGAAAAGCTAAATGACATCAGCAAATGCTGTGGATGCCATGTAGCAAATGTCTCTTTGAAGGGTCATTACTGCCATGCATCCTGCTGCTGCGATTTCTGTACGGCTGTGCCTGACATTCAGCTGAGCTCAAATTGGACTGTTTGGAGAGCAGTGGTTGGTGGTTGGCATCCCTACTAGTCCCCAATTACTACAGCAAATCCAACTGTATCTTATACATAGGTAAACAGAAGCACTGGAGATCCTAAATCATTAACCAGATACGTGAGGTGGCCTGAAAAGCAGCAAATGAGGCAATTTAAAGTTGCCCTCGCTGTTTCTTCTGCTTTCCAAAGCCTGCAGCCCAAGATGAGGGATGCTGTTCAAGAACTGGTAAGACCAGGAGATGCCTGAACCCCAGCAGTGCACACTGAGGGCCCTGGACCCCACTGCTGTGGCAGAAAAAGAAAGCTTGGTTACTTGGTTTGAGATGCTCAAGCTTAAAATACGTTTATTTTTGTCCACTCTAATTCCTCCCAGTGTGTGGTATGAATGATGTTAGAGTAATAAAATTAATTTGCTGTTCCATGGGCCAGTACAGGTTGGGGACTGACCTGCTGGAGAGCAGTGTAGGGGAAAAGGACCTGGGGGTCCTGGTGGACAGGGGGATGACCATGAGCCAGCAATGTGTCCTGGTGGCCAGGAAGGCCAATGGCATCCTGGGGTGCATTAGAAGGGCTGTGGTCAGTAGGTCGAGGGAGGTCCTCCTCCCCCTCTATTCTGCATTGGTCAGGCTGCATCTGGAGTATTGCATCCAGTTCTGGGCCCCTCAGCTCAAGAAGGACAGGGAACTGCTAGATAGAGTCCAGCGCAGAGCCACAAAGATGATCAAGGGAGTGGAACATCTCCCTTATGAGGAAAGGCTGAGGGAGCTGGGTCTCTTTAGCTTGGAGAAGAGGAGGCTGAGGGGTGACCTCATCAACGTTTATAAATATGTTAAGGGTGAGTGTTGGGAAGATGGAGCCAGGCTCTTCTCAGCCTCACTAAGCGATAGGACAAGGGGCAACGGGTGCAAATTGGAGCATAGGAGGTTCCATGTTAGTATAAGGAAAAACTTTTTCACCGTGAGGGTGGCAGAGCACTGGAACAGGCTGCCCAGAGAGGTTGTGGAGTCTCCTTCTCTGGAGACATTCAAAACCCGACTGGACGTGTTCCTGAGTGATGTGCTCTAGGTGGCCCTGCCTTGGCAGGGGGGTTGGACTAGATGATCTTTCGAGGTCCCTTCCAACCCTTGTGATTCTGTGATTCTGTGAAAAGCTGTCATTTGGAACACGCCAGACATCAAAATTTGTTAAAGAAAATATACGTTCTGCTTTTCTTTTACTTACCTCTGTGTTTTTCAGCCTTTTAGGCTTCACTGAGTCATGTTTACTACCTTTCTTCCTGTTTTATTTGGACTAGATGCTTCCTTTTACTTTTTGTTCTTTCTCTCTTGTGTTTGAATGGGAACTGAGAAAATAAGTAAGCAAAGAAAAACCACCCTGAAAACCCCAGGAACAAACTAGAAGAATGTGTTCAGAAAAACTGTCAAATAGCTTGATACTTGCAATAAAATTATCAGTTTTAGCGTGGCAGCTTTTATACTGAGATCCAGATGTTCAAAGATACCACATTTGTGCTTGTAGACGTCCTGACTTGTCCTTTAGACAGAAATTACCGCATCTCATTTGGTGTAGAAAGTTTGGGTTTATTTCCATGTTTTTGTCATGAACAGTGTCATGGAAATCGATCCCAAGAATGGGGAACAAGCTTTCATGCCACATCACCTTGTTTCCTGTACAGCAGTACCGTGCTGTAAAGCATCCTGGCTGTGTTTCATAGCAGGGAGTGTTTCTGTGATTGAGTTTCTGTCCCAAAAGATTTGCTCACTGCAGAAAAACAGTAAATGCTTTGGATCTCTTGTTGACAAGGAAAAAAAAATATTAAAAAAAAAAGGGTAAGCAGGTTAACTGTTTCCACCCCGTAGTGTGGTGCCTAGTCCAGAGAACTGCACAGCGAAGTGTTGGAGTGAAAAGTCTGATAGAGCTTCTGTTCCTGGAGGAGGTGGCTATCGTTATTACGGTGTTTATCCTTCAGGCCTGAAGTAGCCGGTAAAACAAAATGGTTTGTTTTTAGCAGACGGGCAACCTACAAGCAGAGAAGCCAGACTTCCCCCCAAAATGCAGTTGGTTATGGTCTCAGAAACCCAAGGCTGAGTGCAGTTCTATAGCCCTTGTTTGGCCACTTTTTCTTTAGGATGGTCATTGCCTCCTAGAATTTATTCTCACCTGCACGTTTCATAGCAGAAGACATCTCGGAGGCTGCTGCGGTATTTATGGGGTTGTCTGTTTTGCAACAATGAAAGCCAGGCAGTGGTGAAGACGGGAAAGCTCCCTAAGTCCAAACCACCAAGCTGGTGATGGCTGTGATTGCTCTTCTGCCAGCATGGCTACACTTCAGCCCTTTCCATATCTCGTTAATAACTCATGATCAGGCATGTTTTATTTATGTCTCCTAATGAAGCCCATTTTTCAGCCTGATGCTGTAGCATCATCCCAGGTGACTCTCACCTGCTCTGAGCACTGTGTGACTCCTTCAGCCCCAGCTCATCCCTCATCTTCTTCCAGGCTCCAGTGACAGAGAGGATATTGGTCTCCTGGGGGGATGGGTGGGGAGGTGGTAATTGAATGAAAAAGCACTCTTGCAGCCCAGAGGCAGGTAATAAATCCTTGCAGGGAAGTTGGTGTGAAGGACTGTGTCCGAGGTGGCGTTAACCCTTCCTGCTGGGAAGGTACGACATGTGCTTATTGGAAAAAACAAAAGAAGCAAACAAAAAATTACCCAAAGTCCCTAGATACTTCTTTTTTTTCTTTCTTTCTTGATCCCTTTTGATTTCACAGCCTCTTGGCCAGACAAACGGACTTCCAGGCTGAGGAGGCAGGAGGTGGTGTTTGCAGCAAGGCTGTGTGAAACTGGTGGAGGGGTTTCTGTGCCTTGGACAAGGACACTACCCACCATGTCCTGATGACTAGCAGTTTCAAGAATTGGGAGGGAGATTTCTAAAGGTAGCTAGGAAGGAACAGCTTCTTAATTCTTGTAGACACTAGGAGCCTAGGCAGACCTGGAAAGCTGTTACTTGAAGGCCAAGACACTTAAAAACATCCCACCCACGTATCCCTTTTTCTTTGAACATCTCACTAAATGGGAAAATCCAGTTCTTTAGCTTTTTTCCCCTTTATCCTAGCCAAGAACTTTTAGAACTAATTGTCTCAAAAAAATAATAATAAAAAAATTTCAGTCAAGATGAATAGTTTCACCAGAAATGGCTTTCAAAATCAGAAGAATATATATATAATGGATTATATTTTTTTGGTAAATAAAAATAGGTTTTTGATTTTAGACACTCCTAGTGCTTGTGAGTTGGGGGAATGGTCGGCATATGCTGTTGCTGTGGTGACTAAATGGCACGAAACCGCAGCTCTTATTGGCAAGGGTTGACCAAGAGTTCCTAAACAATGTGGGGAACCCCTTGCAAAGGTAACCTGTCCTTTGCTGCTGTGCGATGAGACTGCCAGACCTGTTGCCCAGCTGCAATTACGAAGCAGAGAGCCTGCTTGGGAGTTGAGAGAAGCCCGTTAATGAGGATGGTGTAAATTAAGATCAGTGAGCTAATGGCAGA
Source organism: Psophia crepitans (assembly GCA_013399095.1). Classification (NCBI taxonomy): domain Eukaryota; kingdom Metazoa; phylum Chordata; class Aves; order Gruiformes; family Psophiidae; genus Psophia; species Psophia crepitans. The sequence continues at coordinate 408,183 of VWZZ01004522.1, read as the reverse complement.
GTGGAGCACTAAGAGGTGCTGGTTGAAGGAGGATTGCTGCTATGGATGATGTACTGTCTCATGGGGTGGCACTGGGAGGACAGATGGACCTCCCAGTTCCCACTCCATCACCAGCTTTTGCTATTTATTTTTTACCTGCTGGGGTTGTTGGATGAGGGGTAACAACATTTCCATCTCTTGTAGCAAGGAGGAAATTTGAAAACATGGTTTTTACAGCCCCAAAAGATAAACAGTTGCCTATCTTATGCAGGCAGACTGTGATGTAATGCTAAGCTAAAGATGGGAGGGAGGGCAGAAAGACCTGACTTGTTCTGAACACTGATTTTGACTGTATACTCATCTCCATCTCAGCCCTTTCCACCCTTCAGGTCTCTTATAACTCACCTCCAGGCACATCCTCCCTCTGTCCTTGGGCAATGGGTTTTTTATTGATCCTGGATTGTGCATGATTGGCAGCCTTGCAAATTAAAGGCAGAGCTTGACAGGAGCACAAACAGGGTGTAGAGGCCACGCTGATGTCGTTGGCAGCATTGGCTGTGGCTCCAGTCAATGGGCTCCCTGTGAAGGAATGCAGTGAGGCAGCAGTGGGCAGCCTGGACAATGGAATCAGGACCTTCTAAAACAGTTTTGATAAGTAATTTTAATAGCACTGACTGCATCCTGGTCATAAATTTGTTCTTATGCTTCTCTTTTGCTGACTTAGAAATATGAATGGTCATGGCATGCGGGAAGTCATTTGCCGCTGTATTGCCGGTAGATTTTGAAAGGTGGTGTAGATCCTGTTATTGATCAAGGCTTGTTTAAGTGGATGGGTTTGCAGGGCCTTGAACATCACCCTCTGCCCCATGTGTCCCCTGGCACAAGGACACGTTGCAGCGATGCACAGGCAGCCCTTGAGGCTGGGAAGCGCTGCTGATTTGTGTCTCCAGCTTGCAGGCTCAGCCAGGCATTTTTGGAGAATGAAGAAAAAAAATGACTCAGATGACATTTGATCTGCTTTATCATATAGAGAAAAATCAGGCCTTGAATTTTGAAAGCTATAGAAGGTCCACGAGTTATCGCTGGCCAATGTGTAAAGGTGTGTGAGAGAAAGAAATGCAAATTCACATGATAGTGTGGTTTGACAATTGCCATTTAAATATTTTTTGAAATAGAACCTAGTTCTCCAAAATTTGTAAGATGCAGTGACCTTGGGTCAACATAAACAATATTTTTAAACTATTATTTCAGAACCAGCATCTTTCTGCATATAAGGTGTGTCTGAAGTTTCTCTGTTTCCATTGCATACATATCACCAGAGAGTGTTTGGATGTTAAAACCGTGGATCCAAAGGAAGTTGTTTTCCCTGTTTAGTAATTGAGATACTTTCCTCCTGACTCCATTCTTCACACACAGCTATGTGAGATTTTTGCCTACTTCTTCAAAGTCGGTGACTAACACAAAGCAGCCTAGAAGCCAGCGTTTAAAATAGGTGAGGAAATACCTTGTTCTTCTATTCCCCAGTGCCTGTAGAGCTTTTTATCTGTAGCGTCTCTTCCCTTGTGTACAGGCATCTGACTTTGCATACTCACGGGGATGTGCCAAGTCATACTTCATCATTTATTTTGGAACTGACAGGGGATCTGCAGTAGGTCTGTCTGGAGGCCAATCTGCTCCTGTGCCCCAGGGCCATGTCAAGGAAATTGGTGGGGCTTCTAACTCTATTAGTTTCTCAGTTGTTCTGCTCTCTCAGCATGGTAGGAAGTACTTTTGTTTTAATTGCAAAAATCCACCCAAATTTGACAGAATTGAAAGTCTAAAATCACCCCATGGGCACCCTCAGTTAATTTTGTATAATGTGTTCTCCCTCCTTGTGAAAGTCTTAAAATTCAGGGCTCCCACCAGGCTGCCTTGTGTCTCAGTGCCTCCAGTGTGACGTCTGAAGCAACTAGACAAAATTATAACACCCCCATCAGTAAAAATTATTTTTTCTTTCACTTTTCTGTTACATTCAACTAGATTTCTCCTCTTCCCCCGCCAAAAAAAAAAAAAATAAAAAAAAATCAAGTACTAGAAAGGCAGGAATTCAAGTTACCTACAGATTGATGTTACTAGCACAGGATGTTTTATATCCTTGCTGGCAGACCTAGGCTTTCTATCCTGTCTCAGTGTAAATACATGGCAAGAAACTAGGTTTTCATTTTGTACTTTGATGGAATTACTTTGAATGGTAATGGATAAAATGAAATGGCTTTATTAAATAACAAAATATTTTAACAGTGTGTTGTAGAAGAATAAGGGGACAAAAATAGTGTGAAGTGAGATTTTGGTGTTCTGGCTCTGGTGGAGTCCAGAGGCGATAATGAGGCTATATATTAGCAAGGTATAAAGCTCTAGATTTTAATTTATGTATTTGTAATCTGGCCAAAAAAAAGAGATGTTTTTAAGAGTTACAAACAGAAAGCTAAACAACGCTGGCTCTTGCTGTAGGCTAAAATTAGGGTCATTTTTCAATTAGTTCCAACAAATCTGGTGGTCACCAGCTGTTCTCCTAATGCAACAGTTAGCTAATAACTAAGATGTGCTTCTCTGGCTTTCTGCTCCCTCCCTGGCACGTTATGCTGGCTCATTTAGCTCGGGTAAAAGGAGTGACCTGTCTCCTTGCAGAGTGTGTCGGAATGGGATCTGGGCAGGATCCCTCCATTCACTTCAGTCTCTGTTGTACGAGCTAGTTGCATCCCACTGTCCTCAGAGGAAGGAACATAGCACCTGTGCCTCAGGTCAAAGTCCTGGGGGGCAGGAAAAAAAGTTATTTCCATTGTTTTCTTGTAATAAGGCTTTGTAAAAACTTTTCTCTAAACGTGCTGTGTTGTGCATTTGCGGCTCAGCGGGTCCGATGCACTGGAGTCGGGGTTGTGTCCTTGCCCAGGCTGGCAGCCTAGTGCTGAACTTTTCTCCTCGTCTTGGTTTCACTCAGACCCTGAGGGTTATTGTAACCTAGTTTTTTTGTGAGCCATTTCCTTTTCTGTCTCTCCCTCTTGCTCTTTTTTGCTTTGTGGAGTATAGCCAGATTAATTGCACAAAGCTGTGGAAATCAACAGCAGTGTGTAATTCAGGGCTTGATAACTGATAGTGGGAGTGTGCAGGGGAAGGGTTGTGCTCCTTGCAAAATCACCACATGATTTATCAATCCCCAAGACATCTGTCTGACTGGGGTTTTTTTGGGGGTTTGGTTTTTTTTTTTTTTCAATCTATTTCAGGAAGCAAAAAAACAAAAAAGGGAACTAACTGCCTTTTCAAATAAATTGTCTATCTTCACGACCAATACGTCCCTTCTCATCTGAGTGCATTGAACTGTAAAGAAACAGTCATGAGATAATGTTTTCTCCTCATACACGTTATTTTTTTCCACCAAGAAAACGTGCCTGAGCAGAAAACGAGTGCCTTGGACATTTGCCCAGAACTTTGCAGGGGTTTGCTTCGTGTTGTTGCTACTGCTATGACTGTGCTGCCCTGGATAGATCAGGATCCATTGCACTGGGCCCAAATGCTAAATAGAACAATAAAGGTGATCAAAACCCAATACTTGCTGAGCTATTTGTGGTTGAATGTACTTTTCATCAAGGTACCTCAGCCTAAATGTGATGTTACCAGAGAGTCAGCTTTTTCTATGAGAAGAGAGTATTTCTCTGACTAGCATGTAAACAAGAGGAAATACCATCCTTTTTTCAGTCAAAGGCTTTGCAAGTAGCTCTGGTTTTGTTTTGTTTAAAATATGTTTGCATGCCTTTAAAAGTTTTGGGAAATTAGGAATGCAACTGATATGTCTGGCAGCAAGGAAGGCAGAGTCTTTCTCCCCATCTAATTTCTTAGCTCTATGGCAACCCATGTGAGTGGTCCAAGAAATGCAGATAGTTTTTTTAATTAAAAGTTAGAGTCAGAACCCAGAGATCCATAGGATCTGTAGAGTTTTGATGTACCTGCTGTTAGAAACTCCTTCTTGAGTCCAGGATGAGCTTTCTAACCACAGTCAGATTAAAGAGAGAGACATTTCCCTGAGAAACAGTCAGTGACTGGGTGGTCAGGACACTCATACGAGCAGAAAAATCCTAGTTCACATCCCTGATGTAACTGATTTGGATCTGGAGCTGGAACTGGCATCTCAGGTTATTTTAGGTTATCAGCTACGATACCTACAGCCTCTGTATCATCACAGAAAAAAAAGAAAAACTGAAGGTTTTGAAAGAAAAAAAAAAATACTTCCCCACTCAGATCTGCTGCCAGTACAAGAAGAAATGCACATAGAGATATGAATCCAATAACGCAGGTCTCTCTCCCTGAAGTAATTCTTCCTCTGTCTGTAAGTGAGAGCTCCAAGGCTTAGCACCAGTTTATCCAATATCTGTTCAGTGATCCCAGCTGGAAAATAAAATAGTGGCCAGTTAGTTTACTTATCAGCCACAGTCCCCATAGCAACACCTATGGTCTTCTATCCCAGAGATACCAGCAAGGACTTTTCTTCGACAAAGTCATCCCAGGTTGGTAAAGCAGAAGGAAATAACTCCTTTTTGTTTCTATGGTTTTTATGTTTCTATTCTTGTATTTTCTGATGAACTCCCTTCATGCCCTGGAAAGAGCTATTGCTTACAGTTTTGTCTTCAAGCAAAGATCATAATAATAGATATTAAAATGACTCAAGAAATTCAGGTATTAAGTACCTGCATTTAGATATTCCTTTCTGGGAAGAAAACCCAACGAAATATAGAGAGGAGATAAAACAGACTGATTTAACAACAAAAAGCAATTGTAGCATCCCTCAAATTAAAATAATTGTAGTGTTTCTGATAATTTTTCTTGGAAAATGGTTAAGAGCTGAGCTTTTGTTGAGTAAGTTCAGGCTTTGTGTGTCTGTCTAGCTAAGGCGGTATCACTTGGCGCAGCAGAGTAGGCTGGCTTCAGGTTGCAAGCAGTACAGGAGATGTGCTAACAGTTAAAGTCTCAGTGGCCAGGTCCACCCTGATTTTGGGAACCTTGGGGTGAACTAAACCCTGTGCAGCCCCTGACCCTGCAGCATGTCCATATTACTGCTGGTAAAGGCAGATAGATTAGCTGCAGTCTTGGGCTCATGCTCCCTATATTGCATAGGGACGTACCTCCAACAAGAGAATAAGAGCACAGTCCCTTTCCCACTTGTAGGCATCAGATAAAGTTCAACTCCATGTCCTGGCATGCAGTCTTGCTTCATGCAGGGTGGGTGTGTTGAGGAGTTGTTTTTTTGGGCAGAGGGTACCTGGCTTGTGTGTCACACAGAATCACAGAATCATAGAGGTTGGAAGGGACCTCGAAAGATCATCTAGTCCAACCCCTCTGCCAAGGCAGGACCACCTAGAGCACATCACTCAGGAACGTGTCCAGTTGGGTTTTGAACCCCATGGAGGCAGGAGCCAGGTCCCAGGTGCCCTGCAACAGTCATCAGGTGGCTGGTGTGAACTTGTGTCATGGTACTGAATTCAAGAACACTGTGATGGTGTTGGCCTGGGACTTGCTTTTTTGTTTAGGGGCTTCATTTCACCTTGCTCAGGTATTTTGGGCACCAGTTACTTGGTTTGGGCCTTTTGAAGCCTTAAAGTAGCGAGCTGGGCCTAAGTAAGGTTGTTGATCCAACACTGCCTTTTCTCCAAAGGGAACTGTGAAATCCTGTGGAAGATGAAGGTCTGCAGAGGTAGCCTTGGGTCATAGGAGGAAGTTTGTGCATGTCCCACTCATGTGTGAGTCAGAGCCTGGATCCTCTGTGGTCACTGCTTAGCGGCCAATTTCAGGTCATGCTGAGTGTCTCCCCACCGCTGCCACAAGGAATATGACTTGGAGCTATGGTACCTGGAGGGAGCCTGACATGACGGGTCTGATCACGGGATTGGTATGATAGGACCAGTGGGACAACATCCATTTCTGGTTTTAGCAATGTTCTTGGGAGATGTTGGGGTTACCAATGCCAACACAGAATTACAAGAGTATTTGCCAAAAGCCCCTTTATCTGCTGCTTCTGCTGTAGCTTGGAGTAACCTGATATTTTCATTTTCCAACAGTTTCACCACTTTTACCTCCTGCACATAAGCATCAAATGCTGTTTGCTGAATATTTCACTTGTTCTTATTTGGATTGAAGGTTTCTGTTACCACTGGCCCTTAGGGGACCAATTTAGCTGCACTTGAACCAGTTTTGGTGTTGAATTCCTTCTTTTCAAAGAGCTGCATTTCCACATCAGTTGAACCCTTCGTATGCTGGCATCTTCCACACTTCCAGCTCAATGAATGTTTAAAACCAGATATTTTTCCCTTCTGTCTATCCTCACACATATATATGCCTCTGCTGTCTAAATGGTGGGGGGACATGAAAGTCATGCTGAGAAGCGGGGGAGATTTTAATGTAAATGATGTACCTCAAGGGACACAACCTCATTCCATCTGAGTGAGGTTTTATGCACAGAAACGCAAAATATTCAGCCCATGTATCATTAAAGTGTTGCAACAAAGCTTTGCCTAGCCAGCAAGTGCCTGAGTAAATTCAGAATTGCTGACCGTGTCTCAGCTCTCTGCCCCAGCCTGCACTGTCATATCACCGTTTGCAATTGTGAACACGTCCCACAGCATCCTGTTTGCAGGGTTCTTGTCCCCAGTGAATCTTCACCCTGCTGGTGTCTTTCATATCTTGATGGGGAAGGCTGAAAAATTCCATTTCTTCTCTTGAAGTCTTAGTAAGCGTTATGGACAGAGTGAGTAATTGTGTAGTCTGTTTGTGGGGTTTTTTGCTATAATGCAAAGCTAATATGGATGTTTTGGTGCCCACAGCATTATGAATTAATGCTTGGAGACTGAAAATTCAATAAGTGTAACTATTGTTTTAGTGTTTTAGTTTTAATTTAACCAAAGTCTGTGATATTACTGTCATGGTGGAGGCGAGAGAGCTTTGTGTTTTACGCAGGGAATTTTCAGAAGCTACATTCTGACCTGAGCACATGGATCTTTTCATGAGGCTGGTGCTCCTCAGTCACACAGATGTTTTAGAAAAGCCCATCTCACTGTTTTAATTGAATCATCTTCTCACACTTAGCTGCATGGGAATCAGCCTGTTCAGACTTTACAGGATAAAAATACCAGAGCCAAAACGAACTCCTGGAGAGGATCCCTGAATGTGTTGTGTACGTGTGTCCTGCACTGAGTGTGCAAATACCCCTTAATCCTATATATTATTTTTGGGCCGTTAAGTGGGATCCTTATTTCCTTTCAGACTGTAGCACCTGAGTGATGGATTGCAGAACTCTGCCTATTGCCTGCCTCTTCTCACAGATAACTGGTGATAGGACAAGAGGGAATGGCTGCAAGTTTAGTCAGGGGAGGTTCAGGTTGGAGATTAGGAGAAACTTCTTCTTGGAGAGGGTGGTCGGGCATTGGAACGGGTTGCCCAGGGAGGTGGTGGAGTCACCGTCCCTGAGGGTGTTTAAGGAAGGGGTGGATATGGTACTGAAGGACATGGTTTAGTGGGTAATAGGTGGTGGGGGGACGGTTGGACTAGATGATCCTGGAGGTCTCTTCCAACCTTAATGATTCTGTGATTTTACCAGTTTAACTTCTCAAAGCCATTGTACTGTACTGTATAAGCAGAAGATATAATTATTTAGAGGGTTTCTTTTGCTGTAGCTGGAGTGGAGTCCAAATGGTCTTTTTCATGCTAGTTGGCACAACCCTTTCTCACTGTAGGATGGAAAAAGCCTGATGGAAATAGGTCAAAGGACTGTGATGTGAATACTCATACTTGAGAGCTCTGTAACAAGCTGGTATAACACAGCGTCTGCGCTGGGTTGGTTGGTGTGCAGTGTGCTGGGGAGGTATGTGGTTTAATGCTGGTACTGTGTAGATTGCATTATGGTAGTTGTGTGTTCGTAGTATATTATAGCACTGTAGCCTGCACAGGGATATACTGTGTGCAAGGCTATACAAAAGGTAAGTGATTGAAATCTCTGTCCTCAGCATGGCTGACTCAATAGAGCATCCAGGAGAGACATTAGGCTATTCATGTATTTCCCTTGCCATCTCATGCACAGGCTGTTATCCCCACTGGCTCCTGTTTACTGGACGCTGCTGCTGAGTTCTGCAGAGTCAGACTCTGCTATTTAGGGATAGCACCACAGCAGCATTATTTGTTTGCTTTTCTATTCCATATGCATGTCCGCTCTTCCATTAGAGCCACAAAAAGAACAAGGCAACACATGCAGAAGACCCCTGCCTGCGTGCTCTGGCTTGTAACGGCTGCTTAAAGCCCATGATACTTTGCTCTCCTAGTTCTCTCCCGTGCAAAACACGGCTCTGAACTGATTCCGTGCCTGGTGGCAAAGGAAATGTCGAGCTGATCCCCAGCACAAGTTGTTGAGGGCTGGGATCCATTTATTTATTTGTGGCGTACCCTCTTGTCTCTGGTAGTTGAGTTATTAAAATGAGGCTTGTCAGCACACTGAATGGGGTTGGGGGGGGGAGCTTCGCATCTTTCATGCAGTTTGATCCTGCTTGGCTTGTTAACAGTCAGTTGCTTTTGTGATTAATTATTTAATCCTCTCCCTCGGTACTGGGGTATAATAGCACAACCCCCATTTCTGCTGAGATTCACAGTTCTTTGCTTTTCCCTGCAAGCGCTTCACAGCACCTCGAAGCACAGAGCGAGGTCTGGGCTGCAGTGCTGGAAGAGCCTGTCAGCTGCCCGAGCTGCTGCTCGCCCTGCAGCGCTGCCGGGCAGGGACCGGGGCTCTGCCTACAGGGTCGGTCCCAGGTACTGGGAGCAGTGAGGAGAACTGTCCCTGACTGCTCTGTCCCTTCAAACGTGGCCTCTCACTCCAACGGGTACTTGCGTGATGGGGACATGTCAGACGAGGCCGGCATCTACTCCAGATGCAGTCAGACACAGGAATCACAAATTGGAGGCGAACTTGTCAGTAGAGAGGCTTTATCTGGGGAGTCAGGCTTGGCAGCCCTCTTCCTTTTCTCTTTTGGATGCCTTTTGAAGAGCTTTCAGCTCAAGTTTTTGTAATCACCCGGGCATGGCTTCTTCAGCCATTTGGTTTTGGGGTTGTTGCTTGTAGCGTTGATTTGTTCTGAGGCCGTGCGTGCAGAGACGTTTGCCAGTTCTCTGCATCCTGTGCTCAGGCACCTCCTTCCATATAGCAGAGGCTTGTGCCTGTGGTGGGGCAGGTGTGGGGAGCCCCCTGAGCATGTTGCTCTGGTGAGGTGCTGGTGTGCATTCACACACTGCATGTGTGTGGATGTGCCCAGTGAGTGCTGCAGTTGTTACTGGGGTTGTGTTTTGAAATGAGTGAGCTGAATGCTTCTGACAGCCAAACCATCGCCTGCCCTCTGAGGCATCAGAGCCCATGGACTGTGTGTATCCCATGGCCCAGAGAGGGCTGGCAGGTCCCCTGGTCTCTGGAAGACACCTTCCTCCCTCCCTGAGCATCCTCAGCTGTGCTTCCTGCTTGAAGCCCCAACTGCTGGATAAAGCGAGGCCTAAGGTGTGAATAATTAACAAGGAATTAGCTGTGTTTTCTTTGAGGTGGTCTCCCTGGCTCCTCTGATGTTTGCATCCTCCTTTCATCTCACGCCTCTGTCGCAGGCGCCCTGCACAGCCGTGGGAGGCTCCGCCGAGGGGCGGGCAGGCGCATCCCAGCACAGCGGGTTCAGGAGCTGGTGCTTGTGCCTCAGCCCTGCAGATGTGAGTCCGTCCTTCGCCCCACTGCACACTCCCTGTCTGCTGCTGGACGAGCCACCCTTCCACCAGGTCCGTAAAACAGTAAAGTGCCAACTCCCCTCACCACCAGAGGTGTTGGAAAAGCTGATTACTTTATGATTAGGAAGATGATGAAAGATTAGCCTGGATTTCTTTATGTTTTATTGAGGTCTATACATTAAAAGGAAACTCACAGTGCTGAGGAAAGGAGCCAGGGAGAGTAGTTATTTGTCAGGGAGACATCATGGCTAATGGTTTTGCTACATGTTAATTGAAAGCATTGGAAGTTTTAGCAAAGTAACACCCGAAGGCAGCTGGTATTGAGTGTATAGAGCAGACTACAACAGGCTCGCTCACTGTTTCGGAAGCTCAGTAGTAACCAAAAGGTGTTAATCAAATAGCATCTTTAAGACTTTGAGCCAGATGATGGAGCCACAAAGCCCCAGGCCTCTGAACGTCCCCATGTCTTTGCAGGCAGGGGCTTGAGCTTTAAAACCAGACCAATTTACTGTCTCCAAATGTTCTTTGTGCTGCAGTTTCCCCATAGGTCATATTTTTTTAATTGCTTATCCCTGTCAGATCCACTGGGGATGTTTTACTTGACCTCCCAGGGCTGTATTTTGGTATAAATCTGTGCAAAATCATCTTTGGGGCTCCCTGTGAAGATGTGGAGTGCAAAGGCATGTGTGCTTGAAGCCTTTGCCCACGTGCTCTCGCCATAAAACTTTGAACTTGCAGATCCAAGACCTCAAACAGCTCCCAAAAGGGTGGCAGTGGATCCCTGTGAGCCCTGGTTGCCCACCACGGTGCAGTGGAGACCATCACTGTCATGGTGCAGAGTGCCGCTGAGGCCCTCCCCATCCCTGGGGCCAGATCCAGCTTGTGGGAATGACATTTGCAGTTGGAGGATCACAGCTGTGCCTCCACCTCCAGCATCCATTTAGGCATAACCTACTTGGGTGAGAGATGCTGAAGGTAATACGGAAGCTGGAAAGTATCCAGAGCGGAGGCTGGACTCACTGCTCTGGTACTTAGATCATAGTAAAAATAAAATTCAAGCTCACAATGTCTTTTTCAAACTCAACCAACTCTTGAAATTACTCTGGGCCATACCAGAAGTGTAGGTACCCCAGGTGTAGTTTTTTCACAGTAAAACAACATTTTAAGACTCCAGTATCATAATCATTGAGCCATATTGGTCATATTATTTATTAATACTTACGATTTCAAGGACTGGGTCTTGACATATAAACTTCACTTCATTACTTTTGCTTAGTCTACTTAATGCCCATAGAACTATTCATGTTATAGGGAAACTAACATACATAATTTATGGGATTCAGACTGTATATAAGAATATTTATCTTCTCATTTTTCAAGAAATTAGCAAAAAAAAAGATGGTTTTGTAATAGTAGATGAAGTAAGGAAATTTAAAATACACTTTATGTACAACATCTTGGTAAAGTCTCACAAAACCATTAAATCTCTCATATTATTATCTAAATAAATATTTTATTGTATTTTAATGTGCTTTATTATATTCTGCAGTGCCCTGAGCACCTTAACTTCATAAATAAAATAATTATTATGTAGAGTCTTTGCAATATGAAAATTAATGCTTAAATGCTTAGAGACTTATAAAAATTTCAGCAGGTTTTCTAATGCTAGTTGATGAGGGTTCATAAACACGCTAATTTTTCCACTCTCAAAGATTTCAGGTCAATAGAGTACAAGAGGAGATGTTAACAAAACCTGTGCTCTTTTAGTAAGAGACTGGAGGGTTTGGAGGGCAGCGTACCCAACCGTTATACTGCAGCACTCTTACTAACATCTCCAGACACTGCAATAGCAATAAAGCATGACAGTGTTGTATAATAGCTCTATTAATGACTGTTTGCGATAACACGAAGAGAGCACGTTATAGCAGCCATCTGCCTGTGCCCCCTTGCAGAGCCTCAGGAAATTTGGGGCAATCATTGCAGAGGACCACCATCCATTGCTTTAGTCTCTGAACTCACTAACTTTTTTTGGGTGGTGTGGTGCACAGTGTGTTTTGTTTCTTGGGAGGAAGTCAGAGCAGGATGTGCATCTGTCCCACCTGCCTGCCAGGAGAGGCTTTGGGAAGGGGACAAAGCCAGTTTGATGCAAAGGCACATTAAGTGTGGTCATTCCAACTTCCCTCCTGATCTGGAGTTCTTGCCTCATTGATGTGTTTTTCCCCTAGCTTTGCAACTTGGGGAACAGGGCAGGGAGACAGCTCTGGAGTGTGGGAGCACCTTTGCGCTGGGTTTATGGTAGGAGCCCATTGCAGGGTGACATCAGTGCATCTCTCCAGCTGGGGCTGGATGTCTTGGGCATGGTTGTCGGTGACATCCCTCCCACCAGTTCAGCTCTGCATCACACACAGGAGAATCTGCACCTCATCGCAGCATGTTCCCTGGCAGGTGAATGGCTCCAAAGTCCTCAGTGGCCAAAGATTCACCATGGGATAACGCTGCAGGCAGTCTCTGGATGGGTGACCCATTGTTAATTAAGCATGAAACAGGGAAAGTGTGGGTTCTTTCCCCTCCTTGTGTAAATTTGCACATCTGATGTCTGTTTGGGTAGCAGATACATAAAATTGGGTTGGATGGAGAAGTTTCCCAAAAGGATGTTGCTTGACCTCTGCTACTCACCCTTTCCAAAGCTCCCTCTGTAGCCAGGAGGCATCCCAGAAGAAGATAATTAGGCTTGTGCTATTTCAATCTCCTCTGATCCCTAAGAAAGAGTTAATTACAGTCTTTTCCCTCTTGCTCAAAGGTGGCTGGGTATTATCATCACAGCTGTAATTATTCATGCTAATTGCTTATTTGGAGTGGGAGAGAGAATGAGCCAGAGAGAGAGAAGCCCCAGACTCTACATCAGTGATTAGCAGAGCAGACCAGGTGCACTTTAAGGCTGGACCGCGGTACTGCGACCGGGTGGAAGGAGGTTGGGGATGCCAGAGTGTTTGTGAGCGAGTGGTGGAGCAGACCTGGTCCTGCTAATGCTGCCACCTCCTCTGGGACTGAGGAAAAAGAGCATGCACTTCTTGCAGACCTTCCTCCGGTGGAGGGCACTCAGAGGTAATTGTACTCCTGACTGGAGTCTTCATTTGTTTTGTGGCTTAATTAGCCTTTCATCATTTTTCTTTGGTTTTGTTTTAAATCCCCCTACGAGGGAGCAGGGTGGGTTCTGAGATGCTTGTCTGAGGTTTGTGTTTAAGCTCCTCTTCAGATCTTGTGGCTGATACTTCATTAACGGAACAAAAACTTTTACGATCTGTTGATAGCCTTCGTGTTGGTGTATTGTTTGAGTTGGAAAGGGGAAAGGGGATGGTGCGTCTGTCTTCTTAACTAATTTTGTGCTTTTAATAATAGGGCTGATTTCCTTTAGAGGCTTATTCCTGTAACCAGATCTGGGGCTTGCCTGTCAAAAGTAGTGGATTTACGCTTTATTTTTTCAGTGCTGAGAGTATCTGAAATGTGGTGATTCCAATTAAATGCTTTGAAGGCAATAACATGGTAAAATAGCATGCTGCAGAAGCTAAGACTTGGTGGGAAAATGCTGTGGGAAGCTGTCTCCTTGGATGTACCTGGAGCGGTTTGGGGACGGTGGTGTGCTGTGGATGTGATGGCACACACTGACCTTCTGAAGTGACCGAATTGTTAGTGAGGTGGGAGCTTGTTGTGAGGACTTGAGTCATCTGAAATAAGTCATTATTTTATTTTGCTTTATTTTTTCCTGGAATAGAAGGACCGTGTGTCCTGCTTGAGTAGGGTTGCAAACTGTTCCTGGTATCTAATCTTTGCGTGTGTCAGTGCAGTGACGAACGGTCTACTATGGCATGGGTTGTTTTCTGTTATTTCTGTTTTCTCTTAAGGCTGAGGAGAAACAACCTTAAGACTCACACTTATAGGTGACATGAACTATGCAGGTTTCAACAAAGTAACTGGAAGGAGCTGCCCCCCGCCAAGTACCTCTGTCCTTTTTATAAAGGTGTTTCTGCTGTCATCCTTATGGGCGTGCTGTGCTGAAAGCCAAACCAGGCTGCTCTCTTTTCTGGAGATCTAAAATCATTATCCTTGTGCTTTAACTTCCTAACTGGCCATAATTACATTTTAATGTACTGAATAATCTTTTCATCTGGATGTTTTACTACTTACTTAAATTACACAGGCTTTCCATGCTTATATCTTCTTCCTGACAGAGGAATTAGCTCAAGTACAGTGAGGCAGGGACCAAGGACTGCTACTGTAGGGACTGCAGTCATCCCCATCCTCTGGGATGGGAGGCAGGGAGAGGGATGGAGAGACGTCTCCTTGTAAGTATCGAGGAAGTTTGGGTTCACAAAGGGGTTGGAGGTTTGGATCAGTGTTCTGATAGGTATTGCATTGCTGAACCCAAGCTGAAGGTTTATCTGTAGTTTTCTAAGCTTTTTGCATGCTGATTATTTGAAACGCTAGGCATCTCTAAGAAAGCAGAGAGTCCTGGTTTACAGATGTGGTGCAATAGAAATAAACTTTAGTAAACCCACCACAGTGCATCCAAATCTGAATCCTCTAAAGGTAGCGATTTTTTTACTTCTCTTGAACTCTATAAGAATTAAGAGCCTATGTGCTTCCTAAGGCGTCTGGCCAGAGTGTGGTCTGTGGTTCTCCTTTTTTTCCTTTTTATTTTTCCTTCCCTTCTCCGCTCCCCCCCCCCCTTCTGAAAATTGCCACCTCATCCTTTGCTGTTCTGTTCCAGAACAGTGTAAGTGCATGCTGTCCAGCCAATTGCTGCTTGCTTCTTTCCTATGGACCTTAGATTTCCCAAACACCTCCTAAATAACGCAGTTGTAAAGCATTAACATACCTTTGCGTGCTCCTGTAGCAAGCTTCCCATGCACTGCTGGCTTCCCCTCTGCCTGCAGTTTATTCTTCATGGTGGGGTTGCAGTATTATAAATTATCATCTTGTGCCTGTTTCACTCAACAGTTCAATTCCACATGCAAATTGGCTGGGGAGGTCAGAAATCTTTGGGCTCTAAACCTGATGTCTGCTCTACAGGGGTTGAAATAGTGAGGGCTGGTGCCATTGAAGAGAGCAATATCCAAGAGGAATGTGCTCTGGAGGCTACCGAAGCCCCTGTGGGCTCTCTGATGTGGATGCAAGGCATGAGGGAAACATGTCCCTCTGTGGAGAAACTATTTACAGCAAACAGTACGTAGCTCTCATTGAGGTCCCCTGGTTGTGGGGCTCCACGGGAGTGGAATTCACCTTGAAAGTTTCCATGGGTCATGTTCTTTTCAAGTCATAAAGGGAGTCCTTGGTGGGTTTTTGTGTCTCCTGTTTCTGTGTTGAGATCAGAGCTAAAGACTGTAGGCGAGAGAGAACTCGACCTGTTATTGGATTTGCCTATTAAGTTTTTACTGGTAGGGAAATAATTAAAGTCACCATCAGACACTCTGCTCAGAATGTCTCTGTTGGTGTGGGTTAACGCTGACTCTGGACAGACTGGGGCCAAGCTACTATGGTGTTCATCCCTGTGCCCCAGGAAGGGAAGTGACTTTTCCACTCACTGCTTGGCATTGAGAGCTGATGCTGTTGTGTGTGTTTGGGTGGTGAGAAGGGTGACCAATGTCCACTGAAGGGATGTTAACAGCTGTTCTGGTAATAGTAATAATAGTAAAATAAAATAGTAAAAATAATATAGCCTCCTTAAGTGACCTGGAGTGCCCTGTACAACTAGCTGACCTTGTGCACCACAGAGAAAAGAATGTAAGATGTCTAACATGGGGGAGTCCCAACCAGAGACACCATTGTCCTTGACATGTTGACATCCAGCTCCAAGTACAGGACTTAGGTAAGAAGCTGGGCAGTGAAGACTCATAGCAGTTTGGTGTGTTTGCTAAATGCCTGCCTTTCATCTGCTGTTGACCTGCGTTGGACTCGGTGCTAATCGGGAGATACACACACAAGCCTTTCAGAAAGCGGGCACGTCTTGGTGTGCTTTGATCTGAAAGGCTCTCCTGTAAGCATCAGCCAGCCTTTCAATTGATTGCTGTGGGAGAGAGGTTTTGATGGGGCGAGATGGCATAGTTGTGCTTCCAGGTTTTTTTAAAGTCCAGTATTTGAAATAGGAAAATGTAGAGGAAAGGCTTTGTAAGAGGCTGGCTTTGGGAGTGGGGGGACCGGGGAAGCTGACACTTCAGTCTACGTCAGCTATTGCAGTAGTTTGGGCAGTGTTTTAATTTTCCTTCTTTCTCCTGACAAAATCCATTAATTGAAAGGCTACATCAATCAGCACTCATTGAGCTTGACAGATCTAAGGCTTGGTGCTAATTCAAGGAGCTGCTCTGTGTGGGGGTGTGTGTGTAAGTGTCTTTAGGGGCTGGAGCAGCCAGCAAGTAACCATCTATCAGTTTGAGTTCTTGCTTCATCTCCTCCCCAGTATATCTGGGTGGGGGGGAAATGGGGGAGGGAAAGCTTACAAAACTCAGCAAGATTGGTGAATACCCCAGAAGAAACCCTCTGCGTTAGCTATCAGAACAGCGGAGCCGAGGAAGGTGTTTGGTTGGACAGTGGCCAAATTACTCTTCCCAAAGAGTACCCTTCTCCATGGCAAGCCCTAGCAGGACTCTGGGCCAGGTCTGAGCAGCGTGGGACTGTGAAGCTGTGAGAGCAGTTTTTCTGCAAATTAGCCCTGGAAAATACCCTAGCTGGAAATCATTGTCCGCCTTACAGAGCAACCTCTGCAGCAGGTGAATGTCCTTTGTCATTGGGGGTTAGTTTCTGTAGCCACGTTGTGTGGGGCAAGTGCTGATTTTTTTATTTTTTTAATTTATTTTTTTTTTTAGCTAACTTTGCGTTCCTAACATTGAAGAGGGCAACCCCCAATCATCTTCATCCCTGGCAGAACTTTAAAACCCGTGCTCAAAACTTCCTCTGTCATTTTGTCAGAACAGTGACATGCAGAGGCGACAAAACATGATGGAGATGGTGTGTAACAGGCTTCTGTAGAGAGTTATATATGTATTTATGCGTGTATGTGTATTTTATTAGCACTTTAATGTATTACTGGTTTCTCCCACGTTCTTTTGCCAGTGCAGCAGCCTGCGGCAGGGATTTTGTGGGCTATTCCCAATCTCAGACAGGCATGTTGCAGCTTTCTTCTATATTCCCCTCTGCACGTTCAGCTGGTGTTATAAGGTCCTTTATAAGGTAGTGGTCACTTTTCATTTTCCAACACATAACAACTAAATATTCTTGATAGAATTATCTTGACAATGAATAACCTACACTGCTCTTGTTTCGTGTTTTTCTCTTACCCCCTGTTGCACTATGTGTGTGCGTACATTCGTACACACAAGCCCCCTACAACGTTTTCTGCTGAGGTCCTCACCAGCTGTGAAGCTTTGCTGCTACCACTGCATGAAGGCATTTTGTACATCTATCTTCAGAAAACGAATGGACAGTGGTCTAGTAGGGATTTGGTCGGGCAGGCCTGGGTGCAAGGCTCAGCTGGGAGTGATACAACGTAATCTTCATCCTAACAGGATCAATACCATGGTGCGGGAATGCGGGAAGCTCTTGTGTGAACTGTTGGAACACCCTCCCCATCCTTTTCTAGTTGACTGCTCTGTGCCTTCAAAAAAGCCTGACTTCAGGGACTGATGTATATTATTTTTTTTCTTTCTTTGCTCTTTGTGAGACTTAATTCCAGTTAGCACGTGAATTTTGCGGCTTTCGGAGTTTTCATAAGGGGAAGCAGCAAAGGCAAATGTCAGAAGAGGATCTTGGTTCCTGTCAAAGGGCTGGGAAAGAAGGTGATAAGGGGTGTCCAGTGCTTCAGTTATACTCGTTCAGAATATTAACAAATTATTGTAGTGACTAAGTCAAGCCCTCCTGTCTTCAATATCTGACTTGTGACTCCTGAAGTGCCTGGTGACACTGAGTTGAAATTGGCTCTGAAGTCTGATTCTCCCTGACACCTGGGGTTTTTTTTGGGGGTTTGGTTTGATTTTGTGTTTTTTAGGGGTTTTTACTGTCCAGGAGCTATTTGCTTTGGTAGGTCAGCTTATGTGGACACTAAAGCCAGAAATGATCTGCTGTGCATCACAGCAACACCCTCTTTCTTGCAGCGTGATGTTGCGACCCTGTATATGTGTGTGTGTGTGAGAGAATAAAAATATTACACTGCATCCCTCTCTGCTCCTGTTCTCCTCCCCCAGCCCTGTGTTAGCCATTTTAAAAGGAATTTTAGGGTCCAGCACTCTGAATTGAAAGTACATGCTGCTCCCTCGTGGAGCACCACGCATTGCAGGCAAGGCCTGGAGCGTGGCACTGCTCTGCCTTGCAGCCTTGGGCAGGTCGCTGTGTATAAAGAAGCTGCTCTAGCAGCCTCTGAAACAAGTGACGCTCCTTTTAGGAGCGGAAAATGGGATTTTTGCAGATGATGAAGTGATGATTTTTCCTGTCTTTGTTTTCTAGCCAGTCCCTGCCTTGGGATATAACGTGTCAGAATAGCTCGTGGAGCCGGCTTAGTTGTGGAGGATGGAGGAGTGAGAAAGGATGAGGACGTGTGTCCTGGCTGTGGCCAGGCCGGGGTTAATGCTCAGGCCCGGGCCAGGTGAGCCGGGCCGGGCCGGCCGCTATTCCACACCACGTGACGTCACGCCCCTATAAAGGGACTGGCCGGGAGGGGCCCGGGGCTGCGCCTCTGGTCCGTCTGGTCTGTCGGGTCGTCGGTCGGTAAAGTACTGCGTTTGTTACCGCGGCTGTTTACATCCCGGGATAATTATTGCAGCCCTATTGTCATTTCCCCTCTCCCTTTGTCGGCCCATTAAACGGCCGTTATCTCAACTCGAAGCCATTTGCCCTTTTGTTGCCTCACTCTGCCCCTGGTTTCGCTGACGGGGCGGTGAGCGAGCGGCTGCGTGGGGCTCGGCTGGGGCTGAACCATGACACCATGGTGGTGGGGAGAAGTTTCTCCAGCCTGTTTTAGAGATGAGGTGACCTGAAGAGCCTGAATGCCCGGAATATTAGGGGCGTGCCTGCATGTCCAGCGGCTCCCTGCAGGCAGCCCTGTGTCTGCAGTGCCGCAGCCTAAGGCAAGGTGCTGGGTGCTGCCAAACAGGGGGCTGAATCCCTCCCACAAGAGATGGAGCAAACCTGAGCTCTGAGCTGTACTCAGAGGAGCAGGAATTGCTCCAAGTGCCACCTGTACTGCCAAGGTATCTGCTAAATCCTGCTGTCATCTAGCAACTCTTAGAGACCTCAATAAATAAATGGTTCTGGAGAAAACCCCTCTTCTCTCCGGATGCACAGGGAGGGGGGAGAGGTTTGAAGCCTGACTGTAATCACAAGAGGGCAGAGTTGGCTCATGGCACCTGAGCTCCCCCAGCTCATGGGACCCCCCAAAGGGCAGCGGGAGCTGGCCTTGCCCTTGGCGCTGGCAGCAGCAGGAGCTGTGACACTGGCTGGGCTGTCGGTACCAATGTGACTCCATCCCTCTGACTGTGCCCTTCAGCACCAACGTTACCTGGGGGGGATATATGAATAAGACAAGAACATCTCTTGCGACCCTTCTGTAGTTGTTTTGAAAGACCGGTTGTACCTGTGCTATGCTTGTAGGTGTCTCACTATGGCATTAATAAAAGCTTCATAATAATATTGATGTTAAAATTGAAAACATAAATTGATTGTTAATTAGCAGCTGAACAGTGGCTCAAGCAGTGCTGGTAACGATACGTGAGGGTCAGCTTTCCAAGCTGTTTGCTCTAAACTACGCAAATGGCATAAATGCAGATCACAGGTCCTGTTTGCATTTAAAATAGCAAAGGTGTCATTGCTAATGAATACATCTTCCTAGCAGATACTCAGCAGGCTACTGGTGCAGGCACATCTTGAGAGTATCATTTGTGACGTTGTCTGGCAGGAGCTGGCATGATCACAGCAGGACACTGCCTCCTGGTCACCTGCTGGTGGTTGCTCTTGGCACTTTCAGGTAATGCAGAAATGTGGAGTTTGAGGCTTTTAAACAAATTTTAGATTTAGATGATGGGAGGAGGCAGTCTTGCATCATCTCTTCCAGTTCCAGGGGAAACCAATTACCTGGATTATTTCAGCCACTGTTGCTGGGAACCTGCCTGGAGACTGAAGTGTAAGACAAGGCAGGTGCTTTTTGGAAGTCCTCCTTGCTGAGAAATGTGCTTCTTGTCTGCCTCTGAGGTGCTCTGGCTCTCTGCAGAGTATCCTGGGATGGGGAGACTTGTGCTCTGACTTCAGCAGATCAAGAGCAGATCTGCTGATACACGTGAGTGCCCACACATGAAGCATTGAGGTCCCTGAGTCGTGACCGCTTGGATCCTAGACTAGAGACAAAGCCAGTGCTGAGCATCTGGGCTGCAAACACAGCCTAGACACTGCAGCCAGTTTTTCAGAGAGATGAAATAATTTGAATTTGAAAATTTTAAATAGCCCACGGCTATGTCACATCTCTGGGCGTGCAGAGTGTTGTTTCACTGAAGAAAGCCCGTAGGTTGTCCCCCCCTTCCTGCGCTGCCAACTCTCTCAGCCTGTGCAAATGGACATCTGTCCCGTGGAGCGGCATCCCAGGCTGCTGGCCTCCTAAGTGCCTCCCAGGAGGGATCTGTGAAGGTAAGAGATACGGTACAAGCTGTCTGCTGGTATCAACCTCAAGATGAGGGCATCTGTAGACCGTCCCCAGGACAAATGGAGTAGTGCTGCTCACTTCTGCTGGTTTTCACGTTGCTCATAGAAACCTGTCACGGGGAGAGGTATGGCTGGCCAGTGGTCCTGGGGCTGTGCAGTGCCATGGTGGAAGATTGTCCCTGTCTCCCACACCGCAAGTCTAATTAGATCTGAGTTTTAAAAGGCAGCTGATACACAGTGGAAACCTCATGTTCCTGAGAGTTTAGTGACTGAGTCATGTTGCCTCTGCCCCTCTCTGGCTTGGGAGCTTCTCTTCTTCAGAGCCTTTTTTTTCCTCCGTCAAACTTGGAGGATTTTTGCAGCTCCATGGCTGAGAAACAGCTGCCGGGGCTGGATTGCTGTACTTCAGCTCTGCTCCCAGCTGCAAGTCACAATCTAAAGATGATTTATTTGTTATCAGAAGCTTTTCCTGTTGGCTGTTTCAGTCTCCGTGCCAAATAAGCACAGCTTCTCAGTTGTGGAATTAGGAAGCGGACTAGCTTACTGGGAAACAACCAGTGACAGCTAGTCAGGCTTAGTCAGGGTTGGAGGCTTCCCCCCCCCGCCCCCTTTTTTTTCTTCCTAAGGATCTTTAACACAGTGAACTGTCTGGAAGTAGTGTTACTCTTCTGAAATCTAACTCACAGAAGAGGCATTTACTGGGTTGTAGGAGGGTGTTTGCTTTATGTTGTGCTTCATCTTCTGGGTAAGGAGTTATCAGGAGGAAATCTTTAATGTGTCTTGTTGAGGCTGGTTTGTGTCGAAATAGAAATCCATTGCACAACTCTGCTGAACAATAGGGTATAGGAAATAGGGTAGCAGATTTGGCCCCCTCCTCCAGTTTAATTTCCAGGAAAGAAAAATTGGAGTTGTAAAACTGAAGACAGAGCCATGCCACCATCCAAAGCATGCTGGCATCTCCCATGGCCCACTCCCTGCTGCAATGGGATTGAAGAGCAGCTCTCCTGTGCAGCTTCGTTAGGGTTCGTAGTTAGCTCAGATGCTGTCAGCTGAGCATCTCTAGTGCAAGTCTGTGCTAAGCAGGTGCAGTACTGGTGTCAGTGTTACGGGTCCTCCTCTAATGAGGTGGTAGTAGATGGTGCATACCATTAACCTTCTAGGCTGCTCTAATTACTCAGTTTCTGATCCAACACAGCTCGTGTGTTAGTACGTGATGGATCAACTCAGTAGAGTGTTATTGGAGCTGCATACGCTTTGATCTGCAGCACACTCCTGCCTTCGCTTCCCTTGTTTCCCTGCTCCGTGCATGAGCAAAGTAAGACTGAAGCATGGAGAAAGAATCTGGGCCAAAAATAACCAATACAGGAAAAGCAAACTGCAAGAACCTTCCAGGTTTTGTCTGTGTTTGCACTCAGTCATTTTCTATACCTTTCTTCCCAGCCTTTGTATTTTTCCCCAGATCTTTACCTCATCAGTCTTAGGAGTTGCTTTGAAATGGGACTTCCCTAATTTACATTCCTCCCACCCCCCCTTATTTAATTCAAATACTGCTTTAATCCTCTTCTAGTCCTACCTGAGCCTGGCATTTTCATGAGGTGGGGGGGTGGGTGTGGGTGTGAAAGCTTATTTCACTGATTAGTTGTGTTTACTCTCTGCTTTGCTGGCTAACTCTTTGGGCTTTATAATCCATAAAGAGGTGGTGTCTGGTCACACACAAAAGTGGTGCTTGGGGTGAGCTGTGCTAGTGCAGGCAGGCAAGTGTGTCTCTAACTTCTGGAGCAGAGCCAGCTCACAGCAGCACCAAGCAGGGACAAGGATGATGGGCTGTGCTTGTCGAAACAAGCAAATGCTCTCCTCCAGAGCTGATGGGTCCTTATAGTGATGTAGGAGAGACCAGTGGTGGGGCTGCCAGCTGTGGACTCCAAGCTGGAGCAGTGTGAGAAGGATCCCAAACCCTGGGCACTGGGGTAGCTCTTCAGGGCACTGTGCAGAAGCAAGAAGTGGTGGTGCTAACTTCTCCCATTGATCCAACTTTCATTGGAAAGCCTGAAGAGAGATTTCCCAAGGTGCTATAGATGAGGTGACAGGGAAGTTCTTTCCCTTCTTTCCCTTCTCAAGTGAAGTAGGCACAGTGGGAAGTGTTCAGTTAGCAAGGGAGCTGGGGGTAAACGTTGACCTCATCTTGATGAGAACGTATAGGGAACATGTGTTGGCACATTTGGCTTGGGTTAACATGACTAAACAGCCTTGTCTAAGATGTAGAATATGAAGCATCTGAAGTTGCTTTGATCTGAACTTGTCCCTAGGCAATGACATTTGCCTTAGGAAGACTCATCTTGTACTGTATGTTCATTATGGCTGAATTCTGTTTAAGGATGCTCATGGTAGAGCATCCCGTAAGATAAAATCAATTATGCTTCAGCTGTCCTAAGTGTAAAATGGGGATTGATTGTGCCTCTGAGAAGAAAATGCCATGTAACACATCATCTATGTCTAAATGTGTTCCTGGTAGACCAAAACCATTTAGAAACAGCTGTAGCAAGAGTAAGATGCTGGGGCTGGATGGGAGCTGATGCTGTCTTGTCCTGTCCTCAAAGACGGTATCGGAAGAGCCCTATATTGCCTTAATACAGCATCCTTTTTGCAAATGCACTTGAACAACAGTCTTGGGAACAGTCCCAAACAAAATACCTGATCAAATTGTGCACTTGGTGTGCCAGATTAGCTGCAGATGCAATGCTAAAACAATCTTGTTTAACAGATTTTTATCTTCTGTACCAGTGGATTCAAAGGGATGAAAAAGATCCGGAGTGCTGGGCCACAGTGTGTGGGAGGAAAGCAGCTTCTGAGTCACTGCTAGTTATTAAATGACAGCAGAATTGAAATGCCTCGAAAGCCCCAACCGTGCACTCATGTAGGCTGCTAATTGTTGATGATATGCAAAGGCAAAGCCCTGACTGAACTTCCAAGAGAGACCCGTTTCCCTAAAGAAAGAGAGGATTAAAACAGCCTTTTCACCAGCCTCTCAGCTGAGCTATGAGAGCATGTATGACGCAGAAGGCACAGTCTCGCCTTGGGCTGCTGGCTGAGATAGGACAGCATCACTGCCCTGGGCCCCTGAGAGGCATCTCCTCTGGCGTGCTGCTGCATGGGTGGTCTGCAGCTCTTGCGTTGCCTTGGCGGTGGTTCAAGGTGCCTCCGTAGGTGCAAGAAATAGGATGCAAAGGATAGTTGTCCCCTTTTATTTTGGATGAAAATGAGTCCCAGGGTTTGATGCTGGATGTTGAACTGCTGCTGCTTGTTCTGAGAGCTCCTCTTCCTTCCCAAAAGAACAAAGATACTCTTCTAGGATACACAGCTCCAGGCTCAATTGCCTGATTGAGAGCAGTCTTCTCTATCCTGTGGTTTTCTCATTCACCGGGTCTCTTGCTTCACCTCTTTGGCTTACTCCAGGCTGTCTGTGCAGGAAAGCTTTCTGGTCAAGGCTGAGGAATGTCAGGGTTAACTGGAATGAGGTATTTCTACCACATGACTCTCCCTGAAGGATTTTATTGCAGAAATTTCTTAACTAGTTCAATTCTCCTACAACCCTGGTGCCATAAGTCCATGAGGACCCGAGTACTTGCAGCTCTCTGAATCACTCCTGGGCTGGCACTGATGGCCTCAGAGACCCGATGGAGAGGAGCCAGGTTGTGGAGATGGCATGCAGGGCACTCCACTGCAGCATGCTGTCACCAGGCTCCTCCACAAAAACCGCTGTGCATGCCTTGGGTTGAGGCACTGCATTATGCAATGATGAGAACATAAGAATTAGGAGCTTACAGCTAACTTTAAAGTCAGTTAGAAGAAGATCCTCCCTGCTGACAGCCTCGAGAGATCATGACTCTCATTTTTGTGGTTTAGCATGACTTTTTGGCCCTACAACTGGTGCTGACTAAGTCTACAAAAAGACACATCAGAGCTATAGCTCGCTGCCTGGGGAGATGTTGGAGGTATTAGTAGGTCACTGGTTAAAGCTATGTAAAACTCACCAGGGCTTAGTCTGAGGTCAGAGCCTTGTCCCCAGACATAAGACCTGCTCGCTGTGCAGCGGGGCTCAGACACAACTATGTACCTGCCCCCTGGCTCCGTCAGGCTCACAGTAGTGCTGGCTCCTTCCTTGCTGTCCTCATCTACTTGTTCATCTCTAAGAAAACACAATGCTTTCCTAAATTTAGCTGCATAAGTACTGTGGGCGTTGTATCTCCCTCCCCCCCCCTTCCCTGGTTTCGAAAGCCATCTTAAAAACTGCACAGCGATTTAAATGGCAGCTTGATGGGAATCCATAGCAAATGACTCTGCAATTAGTAAATCTCTCCTATTGTGACAGCTCTATTATTAAACTGCCATAAATGCCAGGCTATTAATCTGCTGTCTCCTCAATCCCCATACTTCCCCTTCCTTGCCCATCCTTTTCATGATTTAGTTTTCTTTTTTTTTTAAAAGTTTCAGCTGCCTTCCAGGAGGTGTTTCCAGGGACGGGATGGGAGGTGGCGCATGGAGGGGCAGGGAGGCTTTGTGGCACCCTCCTTTAGGAACTGTCATCTGTCAGACAGGTGAGAGAAAGCCCCGAATGGTCACCTCTTGCTTGCTTTGAAACTTTGGCTTTTGCAAATTAGGAATTTCATGTTCTTCAGTTACAGCAGAAGTTTAGCCCTTAAGGAAGCCCCTTTTTGCAGGAAGGCAAAATGGTAGGGAGGGAAACTCGGCAGCATACAGGTGGCAATATTGTCACAGCAGAGAGGAGAGTCTGGAAAAGTCATAGTTGTCCCAACAGCAGGGTGAGCTTAGCAGCTGCTCTTTCCTCCATCCTGTGCTGTAGGTGTGCCTCTCATTTCTTTGTCCATAAAATTGTTCTGTCACCCCAAGGCTCAGGGACAGGCAGTGTGGTGGGGTGGGAGCATGCAGAGCTGCAAACAGCAATGAGAGCAGAGCCTCAAATTTTACCCCAGGTGGTGCCTCCATGGAATAGGAGTGTTGTGTGTTAGCAGTGTACATTTGCATTTGCTCATCCCTCCTGACATAGCAGAGGCTCTAGCTGGGGTCAGAGGGAGTGCTAGTGTGTAGAGAAGTGGCTGTGGTAGCGTAGGACTGGCGTGACAGGTTAATTTTTACTTTAATCTCAGTGTTGAGTTTGGCCTGTTGAGGATACAGTGCTGGCACCTCTGTCCTGGTGTTTCCGCTAGGGAAGGAAGTAATTTCCTCCTCACAGCAGTGTGACGATGAGCTTATCCCAGGGAGATGTGTGCTGGCTGGCAAGAAAACACTCAGAACGTTCCCACCAGCCTTAAATTTGTGACCTCTTGGCTTCCAGCCACTGCTTGGGATGGTGCTGGTCTCAGTGGAGAGGTCCACCACCCCTGCAGGTCTCGTGGTACCATGGTGAGGAAGAGCTGATGATGATGCTGCCTGGAAGTACGGCAGAAAAACTGGACATGTATTTAGAAAACATGAAGGTATAGTTGTCTTGTTCTTCTCTGCTTCAGTAAGAAGTGATGCTGCCCTGTTTTCCCACCATATTTTCACCTGCTGCTTGGAGAAGTGTATCTTGCAGGTACTGTCTGGACTAGATCTTTCTTTTAACAGTTGGAGTATAAAGAAAGCCTCCACCCTGCTCCTTGGAAGAGCTATCAGAAGAATGACCTATCAATCCAAAATCTGAGACTTAAACTGTCTTGGGGATTCCCCCAATAGGGAATTGCAGCTTGTTTTTTCAGGCTCTTCTCTCAGCCTCAATGACTTAAACATAGTCAGGCTAGCATAAATCAGCTGTGCCATGTAAACACCTAAATTCTCTTTGCACCCCACTGCTACGGAAACTTCCCTGAAGCCTGGGTACCTGCCCAGCTACTTTGGTGTTCTGGGAACGTCAGATGCCTCTGAGCCAGGGCATCTGGTTGAGGAGCTCTGCTGTGGGATTGGCCTGTCCTGGGAAGGACTGTTGTCTGCTGCTGCTTTTGGGCTGCAGAGGTATTAAAGAAAATGAAGAGTCTGCATCCGCTTAGTGCCAGCTTTAGTCCCTTGTGATGAGAGATGGGCTTCCGCTGAGCACGCTGCCCTCTGTTAACTGTGGGTATTTAGGAGGCTCTTAAATACAGTATTATACTCCTAATTATGCCGAAATCCTTCAATCTGGCCTGTTTCATCTGGAATTACGCTCGACCGTCAAATCCTGCCAAATACCTTCTTCTCAGAGCGAGGGAGGCTGATACACTTGGATTGCCCTCTACCTAGAGGTGAATCCCGGCCAGGAAGCCATGCCAATCGGCCCTAGGTGGGATGGGCAGTTGTGGGGGCTGCTGGTGTGGATGTGCCCACCTCCCAAAAGGAAAACCTCGCAGTGGTGGCCATGGGCACCCACCTTCCCAGGCCTTCACCCTGCGAGGTCCCAGTAAACACTTATGTTGTCGGATGCCTGCCAAGTAAGGAGAGAGAGTATTTTTGTGTTTGTCCGTGTGGTTCCTTCATGGCAGTGCTTCCAGAGGAGTCTGGAGGGAGGCTTTGACCGGAGAAGATGGGAGAGCAGAGAGCAGCTTTGGGAGAGGACTGATGTGACAGCTACAGGAATGACTTGTAAAGAGCATTGGCACCCTCCTCCTCCAGTGTCCTTTTCCTATGGCTAAATCACTTTACACCAGGAATGAGTCATTCTGGGGTAACTAAGGCTAGATGACGCTTTGTATATTTAATAGCGTATTTAATGTGGCTGCAATTCAGGTCACAAACATCCTTTGCGATGGTGCAACTGCTGCCTAAAAATACACCCCTGCAGGCTTGAAACAAATCCTATTTCTAAAGGAATCCAGTTCTTAATTACCTCAGAACATCACAGAAATTGTAGGTAATTGTTAGCCAGTTATGCCCGCACCACCGTCTGCCCAGCAGGCGATGCTCTCCAGGAGCGTGCAGTTACTGCAGGGTGCACCCGAAATCTTGCAAGGAAGCTTTAATGCCCCCTTCGCGATCTGTCCCTCACACATTTCTTGTTGGTTCAGAGCACCTGTGAGCTTCATTGGTCTGTCTGATCATTTTGATCAAGAACTATTTTCTTGTTGTGCCCCCCCTGCACAATATATATGCATCAATTCTCAGCTATATAAAGAGCAACCCCATAATTTTCAGGCAAATCTCCACATCCTATTAAACCTTGCACTGCTTCTTAGCAACGAATTAATAGTTGAGTGAAAGGATTTTATAGTACAATATATTTTAGAGAATACATATCCTTAAATTACCATTTTGTAAGTAATTGGAGAGCATAATTCTGTTATGAAGAACTTTTTCTAGGGAGCTCTTTTAAACCTGTAATGCTAGTTTCTGTTCTGCAGTAGGTCTGGTTATTACTGTGTGTCAGGGATGTCAGCTAATATGAAGGTGGGAGAGAGCAAAACTAGGTTTTCATAGCTCTTCCTATAGCTCTCAGAAAACAATTTTCTTTTTTCTTTTTTTTTTCCTTTGAAAAAAGGAGGTAGTCAAACCATCTTTTTTGCCAAGTGTACAGCTTCAAAACTTGGTTTTCTTGGCAATAATTCATCCAGTGTTGATTCTGGCCTGGATTGTGTGTGTTCATCTTTGTGGAGTAATAAGGTTTGCAACAGTGAGTCTTTCAAGATTGTTCCCAGTGGCCCTTGCACAGAAATATACTCTTGGAGTAGGAGATGCAGCTCTCAAGAGTGAACTTCTGCTGCGGTTCCTGTGCCTGTGAGTAGCAGGAACCATGTCCAGGAAGGCACAGGGAAATAAGATGTTGAGGGTACAGCTCTGTTCTAAATACTGCTTTAAACTGTATGGGGAGGGGGGAAAGTTCTCTAACTTTAAATGCCTTATTGCACATGTAATTACTGTGTTTCAGCATTCAAATGGCTGCTGAGGTAGCAGAGATTGTGCCCTTGCTGCCTCTTCTCATGTGTAATCAAAAGGTACAAATGAGAAGGTATCTTTCTCGTGAACTGGGTCACTGGGTTAATAGAGTTTTGAAAACATCCTCTCCTAACCCATGCCGTTAATATCTCAGCATCCATCTAGATTTTAATACTGTCATATGCCTGTGATATGCGTGTCTGTCATCTGCTTGCTCTGAAGGTTTTCTCCCGCAGTTGAGGAAATACTGTGCCTGGTAGAGATCACCGCTGAATGCAATATGATGCTTTGACTGGCAACAATTCCTCTTCATTTGAATGCTAAATATTCCATTTCTCTAGCTAGTGGAGGGCTTGCTTTAGGGTAGCAGCTTAGTGACTGTTCCAGGCACGGGTTTAAAAAGGCAACTATTCAGCTGAACTTTACACAAATTCATTTTTTTTTAAAAGCTAGTTGAATTTTTGATGTTTCTGTGCCTGGTACTGTTTCCCTGGGCTCTTGTGTCTCCTGCTGCCATGGGTTTGACTGAGACACTCCTCTATGGGTTGTGTTTGCGCTGCTTTCTTGCTGGGTTTTAGTATGTTCCCTTTGATAGTGATTCAGCAGGAAATTCTAGGTTTTAAGGGGAGCAGGAGTAGGGGAAGCAGTTAATGAGCTGTATTTGCTGTTCTGTCAAAAGAAATTAATCTGCTCTCTAGTTTACAGATTGCTAAAGTTAGGACCTTAATCCAAGGGACTTGAGATGAACTGTTCTCTAGGAAAAGGTATCTTTCTCCTTGGCCATCCTAAAGGAAACTCAGATGATGCTTTCCTGTTTGTTAGACCTCATGTAGGTGGGGAGGGATCCTTTCCCTGGTGCCTTCCAGAAAGGTGCTGCTCTTGTTCTGAACAGAACTGCTTAGATTTTATGACACAAAATGTTAGCTTTACTTCCCGTCCAATTCAGAACACCAAATCCTTCGCCCTTCTCCCCATGCGTTCCGGCCCCAGGTTCTCTGTTGCTTTTCTCGGCTGCAGCCTGGGTAGCGTGGGCTGGCACGCTGCTGCTGCTGCTGAGGGTGTGGCCGTCCCCCATCTGATAAAGGGAATATGAAAAAATGCTTTGCTAATGGGTGTGTTATCCCATTTGGACTCGTAGTCAGGATCTTGCCAGGAGGTGCCAGATGCCTGGTTTTCTGAGCAGCGAGGGTGTAGATTTCATGTGAAGGAGGATTCAGTCCTCCGTGCCCTGTAGCCACAAAGGCTGAATGGCCACGACCTGCCTTTATTAGTTTTCAGGTGTCTTTGAACACACTTTTTCTCCCGAGTGCCCTTTCTGAGAATTAAGGGTCACTCTTCCTTTGCTGTTAGGGATCCTCCTGTTTCTCCTTACATGCATCTCTCCCAAAGAGATCACGCAATCAAGCCAACCCCTTTTTCTCATGTAATGCAACTCCCACCTGTCCCAGGTACTAAAGGTTACCAACTAACTTTGCTTGCAGCCTGTGAGAGTGATAGGTTGTAGTTGCTGTTTTGGTTAGCAAAATGAAAGCAATTTCTCTTCACTTAAATTAAAGGTAGCTGTTTTCCCCACCAGCTACTTTAAATATTCTCCCAGCCTAGAGCTTAGCAGCCCGGTCCCAGCCACCCTGAAGTTTGTGGCATCACTCTCTGCCTTCTGCAGGATAATGACTTTTCTGCCCACGTCCAAATGACACAGGCTACCAGTTACGAAAGGAGAATGGTAAATTCATCTGTTAGCTGCTTTCTCTCCTGCAAGATTTACTTCCATCAGGGATTTTTACAGGCTAATGCTGTGACTTTCGTGATGCGGATGTGTGGTGGAGGAAATTTATTGTTCCCTTCCTAATAGATGGCTGTAATTTAATTTCAGAGCAACCACTTTATGTGCAAGAAGTGATTCCATTATGCCACTGCACAGTGTTGGGAGCATCTGTGGCAATGGGGGCATTTGGATTAAAGAGAGTAAAGGCTGCACATCTGCTGCCCTCCACCCCTATACACAGAACACGGCGTTAATCCTAAAGAAAAGAGAGCAATTAGCTTGTAAACCCTTCCCTGAACCCACTGGAAGATTAGCCATTTTCAATTAAAGCTTTTCAGCTGGAAAGATAATGGGCTAAAATTTCCAGGTTTTAAAAAATACTATTATTGACCATGTGGTTTTATTTCTGTCAATTTACATCCTTTATAATTAGCTACCCTGGGATAATTAGGACTGCCTTGCATCATATTCTCTTCCCCACTATTTCCCCTTATAACGCAAATGGCAAACTGACTTCATGGTCCGTCTTCTGGCCTGTTGCAACTAGCGTGAATCCACTGTTGTTGTTTGGACTTACGCTGGGGATGAGCCGTAAGCAGCACTTTTACAGGTTGCTGTAACTCACGAGTGAAAGGATAAACCTTTACATACTGCTGTGAGCGTGCTGCAACTGTTCCTGGGGAGCCTGGATGGGAGGAGGGAGGCTGATCCATCTTGCATGCCTGCAATAACAAGCAATTTGCAGTCCCTTGGGGAGCTCCATGTGCTTTAAAGACAAAACACTTCTTTATGTATCACTGGTCCCAGCACTTGGGGATTACCTGAAGCTGTGTCTTAGCTTGGGAGGTAAAACTTAACAAGTCGGAGCTGGAGCCAAACCGGCAGATGGAAATGCCTTGCCCCAAAACATGCAGCTGATTGACCCTGTCCGAAGGTGTCTGCGAGTTTGAGCACTTCTGAAAGCTGCGTCGCTCCTTGGGGCATCCGGGTAGCATCGTGAGCCTTCCTGTGACAGCAGGACAGTCTGACCTGGTTTCACGCTGTGTCAGAAAGCGGCATGCCAGCCGCTGTGGAGTTGCAGTGCCTTTTGGGTCATCTTGGTTTGCTCGCTGTAATCTGCTCCCCCCATGTTTCCTGCAGCTCACACATGACTGCAGTGCTGGCATCACCCAGCATGGTCTGTGCTGCAGACCCAGCGTGGGTGAGAGGCTCGGGCTGGAGCCGACAGCCAGCTTGTGGCTTCATCCAGCGCTGACCGCTGCCATGTCCCCCTCAGCCGCGTATCCCTGTCTACCCCGCGCTTGCAGCCTTGCATCCCATATGACCACAAGCTAATGTGGTCAGCTGTGTTTCAGGGGACTCCTGGCTTTGGTCACTACGTGTGACTCTGAAATATGGCTGTGCCTGTGCTGGCTGTGCTACATTTGAGCAAAAAAAAAAAAGAGAAGAAAGGCTGATCTTTCAGGGGACTGGCTGTGTAGGCTGAGGTACCTGACATGGAAATTAACCCTCTGGCCACAGCCAAGGACTTCTGAATGAGGTAAGCTCAATGAGTTATCTGAATGCAACACCACCTGCAGCTCTGACTTCTGGGTGCAGTGTGGGCCGTGCTGCTTCTGAGTCAACAAAATTATTGGTATTACTCCCAGTTTTTGGCTGTCTCCCATGCAGACCTTGGCCAGGTCCCACCTAGCTTTGTCTTGTCTCTTCTAGAAAAGAGTTGCACAGCATAGGTGTTGCACGGTAGTGCGTAAGAGTGGATATAAAAGCCATTAAAGCTTTTTTTTTTATGTGAGGAATACGCCTTGGTGCTCTTGGGATCTCGCTGGCCTTATCATGCTACTGATACCAACATTGTCTTTTTGCAGTCAGCACTTTCCTGCTATTTCTTTGTTGAAATGCATATGAAAATATGCCTTGGAAAATATTTTACATCTGAACTAGTTAATACAGCACCTTGGAGAGAAGGTATCTGATGCAACAGGGTAGAAATGAAGCCTCATTAAACAGGAATTCAGTGATTCCGCTGAATGCCCCAGCAATTAAATTTCATCTCTATTCATATGCAGGTCAGGAGAGTTTTGGAGAATAGAGGAAGCAAAGCACTGTGGCTCCGCACTATGCAAATTAGTGTTAACATGGCATTTCATTTATTGTTAATGCATTGTTACACTGCTACTCATTGAAAAGAAACCGTGTGACAACTGCTAAGACTGATGACCCACTTGTTTATTTTTCCATCTGCATTGGCAGCGTTGCCTCTGAAAAGACCAGTGCCAAGATAAATTTTTTTAAGGGGAAGATGCGGAGGTTTTTCTCCTCAGAGAGGAGTGGAGCTGGGTGTTGATGAAATGTTAAGGCCTTTCCTTCAGGCTGCAGTAAGCTGTAGTGTTGCCCCCCTCTCTCCTTTGGGGATGGATGTGCCGTGGCCCACATGCCTGCCACTGGAAGGAGCCTTTGTTTGAGCTCAAGCGCCGGTCTGTTTGGAGTAAGAGGGACAAGTCTTCAATCCCTGCTATTGCGAAGACCTGAGCTCTTGTGCGTGTGACGTACTAAGGAGTTCAGGGAGACTGACGTGCTCTGCAGACCCGTCAACGTGTTGGCACCTCTGCTCCCACGGGGCAGCTCCCTGCTGTCGCTTG
Source organism: Psophia crepitans (assembly GCA_013399095.1). Lineage (NCBI taxonomy): Eukaryota > Metazoa > Chordata > Aves > Gruiformes > Psophiidae > Psophia > Psophia crepitans. The sequence goes on along the minus strand of VWZZ01004522.1, from coordinate 375,450 downwards.
GGCTGATGGAGCTGTGGGGCTGCTGTTCTGGTTTCGGAGGCCTGAAGTGCCTGTTTGCCTTATTTTCTCTATATCCAAAGGTCCACAGCAGGATATGTTTCCTATTTTCTGTTTTTGATTAACGTAGTCTATGTGGTGGGGCGTTTTTCATCCAAACTGCCTACCCACAGAGAAGAAGGAAGGTGGATACTGGCCAGTGGCTTATACAGATTCATCACTATTTTCATTCTTGGTGATATTAATAAAATATAAAGAAGAAACAGCATTTCTGCTGAAGACAAGAGATCACGAACAGGCCTTGCCAGGACAGCACTGATGCTGATATTGAGGTGCCAAGTGCGGTGTAAATTGGAGTGGTTTAATGACCTTAAAACTGGGACCCAGTCCTGTCGCTGAAGAACTTGGACACTTATTTTCCTCCCAGTTTTTTAACTGTAAACAACTTGCTATCATTCTGGTGCAGTGGTCACTAAAAGTGGAGAAGGTGGGAGCTATTATGCATTTTGGTTTCCCCTAGCTGCATGGTACTGCTCTTGGTCTCCATTTCTGCATGGTTCCTCCATTCATGCATATGTTTTTGCTGTGCTAGATCAGTGCATGCTCAAGAGGATTTTGCTTGTGTCCCAAGGATGTTTGGTATCTGCTAGCTACATTGCTATGAAGAACTTAGCGCGGGGGGAATTGAGGAGCATCCCCAAATGGGTGTGTGTGTTTTGCCCAGAAAAAGTGCTTGTTCTGTACAATAAAGCCACAGAGGTAGAGATAAATGGGTGAAATATGCTCTGTCTAGCTGAAAGTGAGGGACCCACTCTCAGATGCTGTGCATGCAGCTTCCAGACCTCTGCTCCTTTTGGAGCAGGTCATAAACTCCCACCTTGCCCTGGCATGGCTGATAGTTGCTGAGAGATCATTAATGTCCTGATTTGCTTATAGCTGTGTCTTGTCAAGCTTATCTCCATTTGGCTTAAAAAAAATTGGAAAGCTGAGATTTGCTTTTGTTGGGATGGCCTCTGCTAACAGGGTTCCTGAACAAACTCTCTTGTATCATTAGAGCGGGCCGGGAATAAGAGATCCTTGTACTTTGCTGCAGCCTATTTGTTTTCCACAGTTTCTCTCGTTGTGCTGGAGTCCCCAACCCTGTAGTGTCCTACTGTGATTATCCAGATACAGAAATCCAGAGCCTGGGGTAAATTGTAGGATTTCTCCTCATGAGAAAAAAAAATGGCATAGCATACATACAGTATTAAGGGAGAAAGATGTGCTCCATGCTTCCCTGAGGACCCACTCTTCGTGGCCTCAGCTGGGGCAAAGTGGCTGGGATTGCTCTTTGCATAACCTGAAGTATGGCTGAAGGATCTGTAAATGCAATTGCTCCCCACAGGTCAGAGCACTGCCTCCCTTCCACACAGACTAGCATTAGAAATCCTTTTACCGGGGTTTTGGACCCATTTTCATAATTTCACATCACTGACTGAAGTACTACCTAAAAGGGGGCAGTAAGGAAGAGTTGCCTGGAGAAGGCAGGTTAGTCATTGAGGTTAAACCCAGAAATGCTGGAAAACGCTTTGAGGTGGTGTGAGACTATGCCTTGGTGGGGGCATGGCTTGCAGGCATGGGTTCTGGTGGTGGTGGCTGTTATTTATGGCTCTTGACTCCGGTTTGAAGTGCCTGCATTGCCCAGAGGTACGATGTCCTCGGGCAGACGGCTGCAGAAAGCACAGACCTGACCCCGTGGTTCACTCGGAAAAGCCCCAGTAGCAAGACAGACCATGGGGGAAGGGAGGCCAGGAGAAGCGCGAGAGGTGTGCATGAGGTCACCGTCAGGACCATAGTGGTGAATGTTTTTGTGGATCTAAAAAGGTGTTGTACCTAAAGTTGTTAAAAGAAACACCTGTGACTACTGAAAATGGCAGCATGCTTTTTCATTTGATTTGGGTTAGAATTTAATTCCTGAACCTGTGTAGCTTTTTCTCCTTTGTGACAGTCCCTCTTGTGTAGTCCAGTCCCTTAAATTTGTTGGCAGTAGTGATCCTGGTACATTCTGTCTTCTTTGTTAGCCCAGTGACTTGACCCTTGAGTTTTACTTGTGGCCGTGTTCTCGCACATTTATTGCTCTGGGTCCACAAAAGAATTTTTGCCAGAAATACACATGGAGAAACCAAATATTAAGCGTCTGGGAACATATATTTGTGAGGTGAACATACGGGCCCTTGAAGTTCGGAGGACTGCTGTCCTCTGTCATCTGGCTGAGACCAGCCAGTGAAGTTTTTCAAGAGAATGAAATGTGGTTCATTGTTCGTTTTGGTGGAGTATGGTGACTTCTTTCCATATGAAGTTGAGAAAAGATGTTTTCTCTCCTTTTAGCAAAAAAAAAAATAAAATCTTCTAGTTAACTTACTTGACTTTTAGTTGCTTGTAAAAGGGAAGGGGTGAGCCGTTGCAGGTTATAGTTTATTGCCGGGGTCTGATGGAGAAGACTAGAATGATTTGGAGAGAAAGGACCAGTGCTGTCCCAAACACAGACTCACTGACTTGTTTGTAAATTTAGAAAATGAGAATTCCAGTGCTTGGGCTTGCATCTACACGAGATGGGGAAGGAAATGTCCTCCACTGTTAGGAGGGAGGGAGCTCTGCTGAGGTTGGTCATTGGGAATGGGCCAGAATTATCAGGTTTCAAAAACTGGAACTTCCAGTTACTGCAGTTTTGAGCTTTGTTTCTTTCCTGAACTAAAAGTCTGATACCTTGGTGTGCATTTCAGCCCAGGTAGGATGCTGGCCTACAGGCGAGACGTGTAATCAGGGAATGCTGAAGCGCCGGAATGTGTCGCACGGAGAAGGGGTCACTGCAGCACATCCTTCTTCCCATTAATCACAGCTCCGGGAGGCATCCTGCATCCCCCACCGCTCCCCCGCGGTGCTGTCAGGCAATGACAGACGCAGATGTGTCTTTACGAAATGGTTAAGCAGAAAAGCGTACAGTGACTGTTTTATTGCACTCTGGTGGTGGAGGGGGTGGATGGGGGTCTTGGAAGTACCTCTAGCAGCAGGCTCTGTCTCAGTGCTCTGCGTGTGTCTGTGCAGCAAGGGCTCTAATTGCCTACTGGATGGGTCAATTTATCTTGCAGTGTTCATTACCTGTAATAAATTAACGTTTAGGACTGGCTGGTGGAATTTGCACTTAAAGGAAAGAATAATCAAGGACGACTTCTTCTGGCTCCATTATTAAACTGTTTAAATACCCTTTTCCTTAAAGATGTTTTTTTAAAGCCCATTCTCCCTTTCTGATAAAAATATATCATTAAAATAGCGTGTTGCATTTTGAATCTGTGTGTGAAAAACAGGGCATCTGCTTAGACCAACGATGAGCCCTGCTGCAGGCCTCAGGCTGCCATGCAGTTGTCTGGGGTTTCTAAACAAGCACAACTACGTAAAACTGGAGCAGATGAAATGAAGCAAACGTGCAACGAGTGGATAGCTGGGTAATCAGCTGTGAAGTCTCTTCCACCAAGAGAATGATGGGTCTTCTTCCTCTCCCTCCTCCTCCCTGTCCACTGCAACCAAAAATCAATCAAGGAGGGGTGTAGGCTTACTAAACCTTTTGATTTTGTGCAGAGATGGGTTGGAGTTCCCAGTAAGACATCTGGAAGCAGTGGGTCTGCCATGCTGGAAACAAGCCTTGACAGATTGGATGAGCAGGAAGAGGGGTCCCCAGCCCGATCCCTGACGTGCAGGCGTGTATTTTTAAATGGAAGTAGTAGGATGGGGAGAAGTAGATGGCATTGTAAAATCCTAAATTAAGATCTGAATTTAAAAGAAATAGAAAGCATCTGCGTCAGTCTCTTCTGAACCTTCCCTAACCCAAAGCAATTTCTGTTGCTATTAATACGGTTTTTATATGCGGTTAGAACTTTGGTGTTTCTCTGCGCACTGTAAGTGCGTGTGGCTGGGTGTTTTTCTTCATCATTTTCCTGTGGCTGACTGTTCATTACGTTCATTCAGCTGTCTTCAGAGAGTCTCCTGAGACTCCTAATGCGGAGTGATGTAAGATCCTCTCCATGTTCTCCTGGGCTCAGAGCATGTTCAGCACTAAACGATCCATTTCAGGATCTTGCTGGAGTGTTCCACAGTCCTGTGATTTCTGACGAGGATGCTTTTCGATGTGGTTAAATAAGTAATGGTTTAAATTGCAGGAACAAATACCCATCAAGCAATGGATTAAATCATTGATATTCTGAATAGCCTGTGGTCTTCCCTCTGTTATCCTCCCTGCCTTGTTTGTGTAAAAGTGTGTTCTGTAAATGTCATCCCATCCCATTTAGGCCATGTATAGTTTGCAGCTTCACTCCTACTGAGGTTCCGGGAGGGTTAGTAAGTTAGCTCTGGGGAAAGATATATTAAGTTTAAGAACAGGACAGTATATGTCAGGTACGAGAAATGATACACTAAGCACTCGTACGTGTGTGTGTATGTACGGGTAGCTATTCCTTTGCTCAGAGGGCAGCCTGTTCCAGAGAAAATACCCTTTTCTCTACCCTGGTGGCCTATTGACTGGTATCACCTCTTTAGTTGTGTGGATGAGAGCCAAGACCCCATGCGATGGATGTTTCCAGTAGGGACCACACAGAAGCTGTTCTAGGCAGGGACTGTACTCCTAGGATGGTAATAAGAGATCAGTACATGTGAAGAAAGCAGAACTGAGATTCATACACACACGCCCACCTCGCTCCCCTGGAAAGATGACTCTTTTTTTAACATCTTCCCTGGCCTCCCAAAATTTACCTTCTTTTTCCGATGGGTATGGTATTTGGGTAAAACCCAGATGTTCTTAGGTGAGGTTTGTGTGTAGCTGATATTGCAGAGCGTTTTTGGATAGCTGCTAATTCTGAGTGCAGAAGCATAAAGTCCACGTCAAGAGGTACAGGAGGATGTGCAGACTGTTCATGAAAAATCAAAGCTCTACACACTGCCCCTTGAGTTTGTAAAGCCATAGTTTATGTTGATACCACATGCTCTTTTGTGACATCTATATATTTTGATGTCATAACATATCTTTTTGGGCTGCCTATTCTTGTTGGTGTGTGCAGTATACCCTTTTCCTTCCCCATTAGAAACTCAAGCTGTTCGCTTCAACTGGTTTTGAATATAGTGCCACCTGAAACATGAAGAAAACGTTGTGTTGATGGGTTTTGGCCAGAAACTGTAAACACCTTTATCCTCTCCAGGCTCCTGGTGCGCTGGGCTCTTGCCAACTAGCTCAATGAATGCCACAAGCGATTCTGGGTTTGAAATGCCAAAATGCCTCTTCTTTTATCCACCAGTAGCAGAGGAATGGGGCAGCTCCATCCAGCTCTTTCTCAGAAAAACAAGCAGCTTCACCTATGTAGTAGACCTGCCCTCTTACTCCCCTTCTCAATGCAGCAAATATTCTGGGAAGAATTTTATGGTGGCATAAATATAAATGACTGCTTCTAGCTTTTCTTTAAAACATCCTGTTGGAGATGTCCATTTCATGGCATCCAAAGCAATGAACGATTCTCAAATTAGCAACTTCTTGGTGTATTTGTGGTACAACTGGAGATGTTTTTTTCCTTTAAGATGAGATTTCTCTGCAGCAAAAGCATTAATAGCTGTGTGAAAAGATTTCTAATTACAAATTTCGGCTCAATTACTAATTAAGTCTATTGTCAGACTGAAAAACTTCTTAAAAACAAATTATGGACCAAAATATCTCTTTTGTAAGTAGTTTTTTCTTACTTAGTAATTTTATTGCTTTTGTGTAAGTTCTCTGTGCGTGAAACAGCTGAGTTCAAACCAAAATAGAGATGTTGCTTCATTTCAATCGAAACAAGAATTCTTGATGTTAGGCTGAAAGCCTGTTCTCCCTCTCCACATGGGCCACACAGAGTCTGCAAAATTCCCTCCTGACACATACAGATGTGTTCGGGCCCCTTTAACTCCAGTCTCAAACATGACTGGACCCTCCTACAAAAATGTAGGTGCCTTTGTGCCTCGGACCATGCTTGTCTTGCTCACTCTTCACCATTTGTGGGTATAATCATTATACATGATGCCAGTTCCCAAGGGAATAATCCAATGACTATGGAGAAAACTGACTTTTGGATGTAAGCTGTGGGGTGGTTGGTACAAGCAGGGTTTGTGTCACAGCTTGACTGAAATGGGGACCCGCAGTGGTGCTGCAGGCAGGATGCGAGCCCTGCGCACACCCTTGCTGCCTCCCCTGCTGCATACCCCGTGGCTGGGACAGTAGCATCACTCTCATCCTCTGCATCTCCAACACAAGTTAGCCTACTTTGTTTTTCATTTTAATAGCAGAGGAATCAGAGACTGGTTTATTTTAACAATTTCCTTCTAGCCCACTACCCTGTCTCCACCCATGGTGGAGGACCAGTTGTTTCGGGGTAAGCCATGAAGCATCCTGTCCCGGAGGGCAGGACTCCCAGTGACCCAGCTGGTGACCAGCATTGCCCCCGAAGCATCCCCTTGCTGCATCCTAAATCCTAACATAGGGCTTGCGTCTGTTTTGCCAATGACAGTTCTTCTGCCCTTCCTAAGAAAGGGTTAAACCGAGTTTTCAGGAAACGCTGTAGGCAGGACATAAGACTGCAGCTCCATACTCCCTTACGCTGTGTGTGTGTTTGAGAGGCAGTGTAATGCTTTGACAGCAGCTTGACATTGCCTTGAAAGGTGCTGGAGGCTCTGCAAGCACTTGCCAAGAGGGGGTGGGGGGAGGAAAGTGTGTCAGGCAATACTGCAGTCACAGCCTCTTCTTGCGCTCAGCCCCGCTGCTGCTGCCGCTGCTGCAACTTGGAGGTTGCGTGAGGCTCCGCTGCCGGCCAACTTCTGCAGCTGGCTGCGAGCACGGCGTGGAGAGCAGCGGTACCTCTGCTGCACCACCGGCTGCAGTGGTTCCTTTTATTTATCCGTGGTGGTTTTTTTTTTCTCTCTCTTCTCCCCCCTGCCTGAAATCCCCATGGAAGCCACAGAAGGGTTCAGGCAGGAAAGGGCCAGCACGTCTCGGTGGGATGATGTCCGCTCTCGACCGGCGGGGCACGAGGTGGAATACTGCTGGGAATGAAGTGCATGCTCGACATTTGCTGCATCTGCCGGAGAGTCAGGGTTCGGTGGCTGCCTCCCCTTCAACCAGCTGTTCCGTTTAATCACTGCGCTTCTGACTTTTGCTTTGCAATGCCTGATGGCCAGTCGAGCCAAGAGAAGTAGCACGGGATTTTTAGGACCAGCTAAAATCCCTTTATTTTCCTATTTCTATACGGGACTGGCAGGTCACACTTTAAACAGTCATGTAAAGACATTTCTTTCTAAAGGATTGCCACATTTTTGAGTCCTTGCAAACTGGAGTGCCCAGGACCATTTATTTTTTTTTTATTTTCCTGCTGTGAAGTGAGGAGCAGCGTGTGTGGTGCAGCCGTGCCCGGCTGTGGGAGGCAGCCTGAAAGGGAGCCCGAGCTGGCTGGGAGGTGATTCCAGTGCAGGCAGGGAGAGAGCAAGGAGCAGCTGTTGCAATTAGTTGAATGATTTGATAGATAACAGCAGACATGCTTTGTGGACTGAAAAAGGATTTGCAGTCAGACTTTGGTGAGTGAGCCTGTCTGTATTTTTTTCTTTCTCCCCTCCTCCAGTAGTTTACTTTTGCGTGCTCTGATTTCCTTTACCACCTTAAATGTCATTAACAATTTCGTGTGTTGCTTTGAAGGGAGTTTTACAAATCTAAAGCGTTGCATACAAACTGTGGCTTGATTGCTTTGATTTGCAAAATATCTCTCTCCTCTGGAAAGAATTTCTCCCTGTGACCACTGGAGAGTACCCTTCAGGCTGCCCCCCTCCCTCCCCTTCTCCAGCCCAAAGATTGGCAGGCACGGGGCTGTTCTTAAGGCACACCAGATATTGTGGAGCCTTTACAGCTGTTTTGCTTTTTTAAAAACACAAAATTTCAGTGTAGCTCTCTCATTTTTCCAGATCAGCGTGTGAATGGGCTGGACATTCAGCAACGGTGAATAGAGGGTCGGGGGGGGGAAGCCGGGCGTAAGGAACTCTGAACGTGGTGGGATCACTGCCATCTTCCCCCCGCTCCAGTTTAAACTACTGCTACCTTGTTTTAGAAATCTGCCATTTGAATGAGATGCTAACCCCTGCTTTAGAAACCTGGGCTGAGCAATTCACTATTGCTGTGGAGTATAAAAGATCTATTTAATTTCTGCCAAAGAGTGGGTAGGTGAGAGTAGAAGGGCACCTTTACAAAGGGTACAGTCACCAAATCCTGCTCCCCGTCGTTCCAGGATAGACAGGCTGTGATATTTCTAACTGGGTGCAATATTCGGGTACTTTGTTGCATGCTGTAGCTCTGCTTCTTGCAGCTAAATACACTGCATGGAGCTCGCTCTGCCGCTCTGATGCAAGCGTTTCCCCTCTGAAAGCAAAAGCGTTGGAGTTGGAAGTACAGAGGCAACTTATGATTTCTGAATCATTTTACGTTGCCTGAAGTGATGTAGTGGGACTAACTTTGTCCTCTTCTCGGCCCCAAGATGCCCTAAAGCATGAACCTAACTTCAGAAAATTGTTTCCCTCCCTAAATGTGAGAGGTAAAATAAACCAGGTGTAAAGCAGCTTAGCCTGGCTATGTTGCCTAATCCCATGGATGGTGGCTAGATGCAATGTCCATTTGCTGTAGCAGCATAGCAAGGAGTGATTTCTGGGCTGCGGCTTATTTTGAAGCTGTCAGAGACGTGGTGATGAGTCCTGGTAGGCAGAGGGAGTATGGGCGCGTGATTTAACAGGGCAGGAATGCAGCCATTCCATGAAAAGATCAAAAGACAACTTGGCAGGAGCTCCCATTGCTCTTGGGGCTGAGCCATAAGCTGGGCCCCTAGCTCAGAGGTGGATGACACTGACAGTGCTGAAGGAGTCTCCTGGATGCCATCAGCCATGGAGGGATCATTCGTTCAGTTCTTCAAACATCACCAGGTGCATCTGGTGCTTTGTTGATGCGGGTTCTCATGGTCGCTGTGTTGCTGCAAATGATGATGTCTGGGTGCTGACCAAATGAGAGATATTCCTGATATGAGCCCCAAACCTTTCTTGGAGAACCTTGGGTCAATGTGGTGTATAGCTGTCATGTACAAGGGAATGGTGCAGTCATTGAGTTGATAAGGAAGCCTTCTTCAGCTTGGTATCAGACCCCTACAGCTTGTGCTGGTGGTGCTCCTGAGGCCCAAGCCCATGCTTTCATCACCCAGTAGGTACTGGTTTCCTCAGCATCCCACAGATGAAGCCATCCTTTACACCAGCCACAGAGCAAAGACAGAGAGAGGGGTGGGTGATTATATAATTTCATGTCTGCCATCCTTTTTCTTCTTAGTTATTTTAGTGCATTGAGAAAAGCTTTGAAGGGGGGCTGGTCACAATGCATAGGGGTTGCTTTTGCTGAGACTCAGTGAAGCTCTCTTGATCAATCCAGCTGGTTTCTTAATGTGTTTTTTCTCTGGTCAGCCTGACTTTTTCATGAAACTCATCTTCTCATCTGGAAATCATCTGAGATGGAAGCAATAAAGTGAATTGCTATCATATCACTCATTTTATCATTTTAGGTGTGGTGGACAAAACCAAAAACCAGAAGAATTGTTTCAGAAGTGCTTCAAGGGCCCACCACTGTTAGGGTCTTGGTGATTTCTTTCCTCTCCACCAGCCACTCTCTGAAGTTTCCCGATGGGACTTTTTAATAATACAGAACTTCTGCCTGACCTTCAGAATGGAAGGGTCAGAAAATGCAAACTAGCAGTGATGTTTTGTGGAAGGTGGGGGAATATTTATCCTCTGGTTAGAGCAAGCTTGTGTGTGGCTCTGCAGATAGCAGTGTGATAGTGTGTTTCCACAAGAGACCTTGTAGTCTTGCAATTTGAGCACTTCCCTGAAATGCTTTCTGGCCTTTCTGAAGTCCAGGAAGACCCCTGTATGTTTTGCTCTATTCGACTTCATGTTCAGTTAGTCCTTGCTGCAGGATCGCTGCAGGAATGGGCAGAACAATAGGAGAGCTCATTGCATCTCCTTCATGCTGCTCCGAGTGACCTGCTGAGGATCCCATTGCAAACCAGCCCAAATGAAATGATTCATTGACTACAGCAGAGGCAATGTCAGAAGACCCTTTGTGTTTCAGATGTGTGCATTTGGATGATTTTTTTTTTTAATTTTTAAAAATACAGTTTGTATAGAAGGCAAAGGAAAAATAAAGATGATAGGTGAGGATGTTCAGTGCTTTTCTGTTTGGGTTTGTTGTTTGGTGTTAGTTGTGGGGGGTTTTGTGTTGCCGTTAGAAGCCATGCTTTTAGCATAAGTGAGATGGACTCTCTGCAGCCCAAGGAGAGCAGTGAGTATTTCCTGTGCTTCTTCCTGACCAGCAAGCTGCACCATTTATTTACAGGGTGGGAATGGCCAGGAAAAGAGAGTTGTTAATAGATTTTTGTCCCTTTCTGCTTGTTGGTTTTCAGGGGATCAGCTCCCCTGTTCTGTGCTTTCTCTGCAATAGCCCCAAATCTTCCCCACTTGCCAAATAGGCAGGGGGAGAAATAGAGGGGGGAAAAAAAGTCTGAAAGCAATAGAAAACTAATGTGAGGAGCTAGAATAAGACAGGAGAAAATCTTCATAGATAAATCTCATAGGAAGAAAGATTTTATCTTTCTTATTGAAGAATTTATCACAACAGTGCTATTTAATATAACTCCTGCTCATCAAGCTGCTTATGTCACTTGTCAGCTTTGCCTCACTGGCAGCAAAATGAAAGATTAAGAGAAAAAGTGACTGAGTTGTGCATACCCAAACACACATCTCTGGGTCTGGTGCTGAATCACAGCGATCTTAATTTCCTTGAGCTGAAACTGGGTAGAAAGAGTTTGTCTGGGCCATACCTATGTTACTGTCCGTTCACCTTGCAGTTGAATATATCCGTGCTGGAAACACCACATCAGCTCAAATTCACTCACTAGAGTCAAATATTAAGGAAAAGCTCTCTGCATCTGCAATTCTGGTGCCATTGCTTCCTGTGCTAACACAGATGACAGATGACTCCTTCCCTCTGTGCATCACTCTTCCGGATGTCTGAATATAACAGTAACCCTTTTTCTCTCTCTCCTCCCTATCTATTTTTTAGCATAGACAACTCCTTCTCCCCCCCCTCAGTCTCAGAAGTTGTGTCTTCTAGACATCTGACCAGACTGCACTGATTCAATCTGAATGAACTGCAGCTGGACCACATCTTTCTTGAACCGTGGCACCCAAACCTGGGCACTGCATTCAAGCTGAGGCTTTTATTGGTGCTGAGTAAAATCAAAGGATGATTTAGGAGATATTGCAGACTATACCTACCTTTATATGTACCAGGGTGTTAGCTTTTATTGCCTATGACATGGCATGGTGGAATTACATTTGGTTTGCCACCGACAGTATCTGAAGAGTCCTGCTGCAGCTCTCACTGAGATAGTTTTTCTCCATCCATTATTCATTTGCCCAGGTCTGGTGGCAGCTTGCATGCACCTCTACTGAATTGTATATTTGTTTTTTCAAACATGTATGAGTCATTTCAGATTCAAAATTTACTTTCTAGCCTACTTCCAGTCCCTTATAGCTGATGGCTGTGAGTAAACTTAATAAGAGCAATCTCTCTGCAATCATCCAGGTCATTTAATGAGAGCCTGGAGTCTTACCAGGCTGGGGATGGGCCCTCACAGAACTTCATTTAATACATCCGTCCCTTCGGATTGTGAACAACTGATGAATTTTCTCAGTGTGTGGTTTTCCAATCAGTTTTGCATACACTTCATAATCATCTGTATCCTGCTTCCCAAACATACTTATAAAAATAGCATGTGAAACAGTGTCAGAAGCATTTCTAAAATTGAGATATAACAACTTATGTTTTCTGTCTATCCACAAATGTTGTTCTGTCATAGGAAGAAATTGAGTGGGCATGACTTACTTGTGGTAGATCCAGGTTTGTGGTTAGTCTTCCTCATCTTCTTTTAGCAGCTCACACACAGCTGGTCAGTTCCAGGAACTGGTAGAGAAGGTGATGGATTTGTCATTTGCTCCCCCCCGCTCTGCTGTCACTTCTATTTGTTTTGTTTGTGGGTTGTTTGTTTTTTTTCTTTTTGTTCAAGTTGAACATTGCTTTTTGCTCTTCTGCAGTCTTGTGATGTCTTACCCATCCTCCATAAGGTTTTTAAGGATACCTGCTGATGACTTTAGGACTTTGGTAGCCAGGTCTCTAAAGTTTTGTTGACAGTGTTAAGTATAAAGGAGCTGATATACGCAGTGGAAATGTTCTCGTGCTATTTTTCACCAAAATTGTTTTTTCTTGGAGAAAAAAAGGGAAAACTAATTTTTTACAACTTTTCATGGTCTATAGAAATAAATTACTTTTTTATTTAGTTTTTTCCCTCCTGGATGGAGGTTACAGAGGTTTTCCTCTTAAAAGGTTGTGCTCATGCACATCTCATTAGTACACACTTTTTAGTAGAAGAATGTTTTGCAATGCAAAGGCTAGGCAGACTTAATAAAAAAAGTTAGTCCATAGTATCAGTTGAACAACTGCTGTTGAGGTTTTTGTTCAAGCACTAGCTGTTGGAGTCCAGTTTCCAGCGCAGACACCTACCTCCTTGCCAGCCTGCTTCAGAAAATCTCATTACTGCTGGAAGAGGTGCATTCTGGCTTTGAGTGACCCGTGGTGGGGGACTGGGTTTCATGTGGTGTGTTAAGTTGTGCTTTTGGCTTTATGTCCAGGTTCATTATTCTTTATAATGGTTGTTCTGTTTTGCTAATCTATATGAGCCAAGGATAACTGCCCTGCCAAAGTATTTGTGTATGTTAGGGCATGTAGGATTTGATTTATTTTGAAAATGAACTATTAGAAGTGATATTTGTATGTGGATGCCAATGTCTATTGCTTGTGATACTATCTACTCAACTCAAGGGTGGAAATCATATGCAATTTTACCCAGAAGGTCAGAAAAAGGTGTTGGGGGGAAGGGTGCCTATGCTTTTGTGTTTAGACATGTTGTAGGTATTGGAAACAAAAGAAACAATTAAAGCTAGCAAGTAATAATAATCAGAAAGAGGTGTTGGCACGGAACTGGAGGAAAGAAAGTAGAGCAAAAATAAATATTTAGCAACGTTCATCAATTGACAATTGAATGCTACCAGGCATAAGAACATTTAAGGCTCTTTTCAGCTGTCAGTTCAGCTACTGCATAATTTTTAGCATGTGAGTAATCCCATCAGGGTGTGCATGGTCTTAAGCCTTGATAGGATAGGGCCCCCAGGTCATTGTACGGCTGTCTATTCAAGGTGGCAGAATACTGTTTCAAGACAAGCATGCTTAAGTGGGAGTTAGGAAATTCTGGTTCTGTGACAGTCTGACAGTCTGCTTCTGATACTTTTTTTTTAAATATTAGTATTACGTTCATAACAAAAAAAAAATTGCTAAGCTTGATCTTCTCAGCTGCCAAATTTGTGAATCTGTGGATTGAGCCTGGTAACTCAAGAGACTTGCAAAATCACAGAGGATGAAGAATTTCTCTCCTTCCATTCCCAACAGTTGCCATCCCCAATTTTTTTTTTATTTCAATGAAAGTATTTTTTTTTTTCTTTTGACTGTGTGTTTTTGTTCAAGGATCTGATAATTACAAGCTTGGAGATGATGGCTTTTCAAAAGTATCTTTCCCAGCAATTTTCAACTGGAGATGTGGATAAAAATATCTCCCCAGTTTTTTATCAGAGATGTTTTCAGTAATGTGCAATTATGAGCTCTGCCTTCATTCAATTCATCCTGGAAGAATTTGCTTCACAGGGAAATTCATTTCCTAGCTGTTGTAGATGCCAGCATAGTTGGCAGCTGCAGGTTTTTGTGGGGAGGAGGGGAAAAAAAAGGCCCAGAAATGAAAATTGCTGTGAAGTAAATTGGTCCCAACACCTGGAAACCATGAAAGGATGCAATATCATACTTCTTTTGTTAAATCATTGTTAAACTGCTTTGCATGTCAGTCCGAAAATGGCCTTGTAAATTATTTAGTATGGCTGAGAGATGGAGATGATCCCACTTAATCATGCCTCAGAATTGATCTGCTTCTTATTGTGCAGGTTCATGAAATCATGTTAGAAAGGTGGAAGGAGTTGTGGTTTTCTTCCCAGCCATACTGTAGCTTCCAATCTCAATGTATAATTAACACTCGCGTGCTATATCCTAATGAAGCTGTAAGTGAGGAGCTGGCTCAGGTTTGGGGAGAACAACGTTGATGTTAAGGCGAGGACGGCTGTGGAGCAGTTACAAAGAGAATTAATATGCTTTTGTGCTGGGAGGCAGGAGCTTGTGCTGGTAAGAGTAAGATCTGGCTCCCTGCTGCCCTGGAGCATGGATGAAAATGGGATTTGCTGCATCCCTCTGCTTTGTTGCATCTTCCCCTTTCCCAAAGGAGGCAGGTGGGTCCCTGGTCTGGCATCTGCTGCTGTTTTGGAGGTTGCATGCCAAGTCGTTTGTAGCTATTGAGTGACCTTACTTGCTTGGTTTCCCAAATCACTCTTCCCTCTCTCTTGGTGCTCTTGGAGCCTGCAGGTCCATCACAGCCATCCCCTGCCCTGTGGGAGCTCTTGCCGTAGTGAGGGTGGTATGGTACAGCTCCAGTCAGCTGCTTTTCCCAGCCAAACAGCTGAGCTAAGTCATGGACCCCCTTCTCTGTCTTTGAGCAACCGTGTGCACGGCTGTACAAATTATGAAGGTCTGAGTCAAACCTCTAACAGGTCCCCTGTTGCGCTGCCAGACTCAGCGGAGCTATCCTAGCAGTAAATCTGCTTCTCCACGAGGTCTCAGTGGAGATCCTCTCTTTTCCCACTGTCAGCATGATGGCTGATCCATGTGGGGTCACTACTGCAGTGGATGGTTCAGCCTGAAATGTGAGGGACGTGGCCTGCTCCTGCCCTGTGATTTATAAAGGAAAATTTCTTTGCGGAATGCATTGCCGTTTGGGTAGGATTAAACTCTTGGCATAAGATGAATGTACGTGTTTGGCTAAAGGTTTTTTTTTCAATAATGTAATGCATTTCCCATATAACCTGCTGTGTAAACAGATCATGTTCCTTCCTGCCATGAAATGCTGTGCTGTTTCTCATGCTGCAGTAGTACCTTGAGCCTGCAGCCTGGCAGCCCCCTGGGTGTGGGATGGGCTGGGGGGAATCTCCGGGCAGATTCTCTGCAGCTTCGTCCTCAGCTGCCTCCTCGGCAGCAGTGTCGTGGTTTAACCGGCAGCTTACACCACACAGCTGCTCGCTCACTCTTCCCTGGTGGGGTGGGAGAGAGAATCGAAAGGGGAAAAGTGAGAAAACTCCTGGGTTTATATAAAGACAGTTTAATAGGTAAAGCAAAAGCTGGGCACACAAGCAAAGCAAACCAAGGAATTCATTCCCAGTTCCCATGGACAGGCAGGTGTTCAGCCCTCTCCAGGAAAGCCGGGCTCTGTCACATGTAACACTTACTGGGAAAACAGATGTGGTCACTGTGAATGTCCCTTCCTTCTCCTTCCCCCAGCTCTATATGCTGAGCGTGACACCATATGGTATGGGATATACCTGGGGTCAGTTGGGGTCAGCTGTGTCCCCTCCCAATTCCTCTTGCACCCCCAGCCACTGGCTGGTGGGGTGTGGTGAGAGGCAGAAAAGGCCTTGGCTCTGTGTAAGCACTGCTCAGCAGGAACAAAAACATCCCTGTGTTATCAACACTGTTTCCAGCACAACTCCAAACAGCCCCATACCAGCTACTATGAATAACGTTAACTCTATCCCAGCCCAAACCAGCATGAGCGTGCAGTGAAGCCACGTGTGGGAATCAAGTGTTTGTGTGTGAGGCAGGAATGGACTAGATGGGGCCCTGGGACAGAGCCACAGAGATATGCCTGAGATCTGGGGCAATCAGTGAGAAGATGCTCAGGTACATATAGATCTATACCAAACAGCCTAAGTGACTTGTAACCCTTGTGTCTGTGAAGTTAAAATCGGGGTTAGAAGAGCTCTGAGACAGAGGGCACATCACTCGTTTCTTCCTATTTTGCTCCAAAACCAGGTTTCACCCTGTGGTCCATTGCTCCCTCACCTGTCCTTGCTGTGTAACACATGAATCTTTTCCCTGCCCTTCGCCCCTCCTTGCTGCTATAGCTGGGCTTTGCAAGGCGACTGCTGCCTTCGAGTGGTGGTGAACGTCACCCAGCTCCAGGCTGGCTCCAGGGACGGTCCACATAACTGCCATGATTTGTCAGGCTGGGCAAGAGGCATGAGACCACAGACAGAAGTTTGTTAATAACTTAAAAAAAATTAAAAAAAAAATAAAAAAAATCAAAGCAACTCCTCTTCCCTCCTTGTGTTTCAATTTACCCCCTACTTAAGCGAGCTTGGCAGAGGGACCCCATCACTTAGAGGGGGTATAAGCATTCGCCCTGCAGGAACTGGAAAACAAAATGTTTTGGAGGCTGCAGCAGAGGTGGGCAAGCAGAGCTCCGCTGGCTTTCTCTCCTTTCAAAGTCCTTTATCATTCAGCAGCCGACTCAAGCAGTACCATGAGCTATAATAGGCAATTAGCTCCTAGCAGATTTATGTGACGCTGCATTTTATAAGCAAACAATCAAGTGTATTTAATCATTAAATGGATCTACTGTATCTAACGTTCACGGACCTGATCTCTTCTCTCTTGTCTCCCTGTGCACTCACTCAGCTCTCTTGCACCACTACAGACCCGTAGACATTCACACTTGTGCAAAACGGGTGGAAACTTACTACTTGGCAGCTGCCTTTGGTTCTGGCAGGCAGCGGCAAGTACTTAGCAATATCTGCTCTCAGAGGCATCCACACTCCATCTAGAGGTTAACGTGGTGGGAACAGGAGATGCCTGGTGTGGGAATGTTACCCCCCTGCAACCCCATGAACCCTTGGTACGGTGAGGGGTTGGGCAGGGTGCATGCATCCAGTGATTACAGTGTTCCCCAGGCTTCTATAGGTCTGGAAAATAGTCAGTTTTAGTATTCATAGTTAATTTTAGAAATACCTGCACATGCTGCTCTTCCACACATCTATTACACACTTGACAGAACCTGCTGGTTTTGATTTTTATTAGCACAAGTGCCTTGTTGAATCAAAATTAAGTGGGTATTTGGGAAGCATAATGGGAAGCATTACACTTAATGGTCTGTGTTCCTGAGCGGAGAAAAGCTGTCATGAGTCCCCTCTCTCCCGAAGATTCTCTGGTCTTTAGCTACACCTGAATTTTCCCTGAGTTCATTGCCACTTCCTATCCTCCATAAGCTGTAAAACTCCCAGCTGCATATTTTCAGGTGTGTGTTACATGTTTTCAGACGTGTGCCCTTATTCAGATATCAATATGCTGGGCCTTGGGTTGCAGCGCGTGGGGAAACGGCAGGGCTGTGGGGTGCAGGTGGAGCTGTGCTGCTGGGGGGCTGCTCAACCCACCCCCAGGAGGTCTTCCCATGCTTCTGCCCTGTTCTCATCCAGGTTCAATTTGAGACCCTCCCTTGTTCAAAGGGAGAGCAAGTACTGCCTAGGGCACTGCAAAAATGACCTTTTCGCAGTGCTGGGCAAGGTCTGCAATGAGCCAGTCCTTTTGGCTTCTTGTAGTGCTCAGGAGAGCTTGAGCTCTCGCCAAATTGCGAGCGCTGTTTTAACCAGTGTTCCTTAGCCTGTGTCTCCTGTGGCTGGAACCCTGCTCCTGGCTAATCCTTTGGCTAGGATGATTTTGGATTTGAAGCATACTTAAAAACCCCAACAAACTCACAAAGGGAAAATTAAGCCACAGAACAGGGAGGACTGGATTCTGCACAGCGCAGGATTTCCATGTAAAATCCCAAGACTGTCCTTGTTTGCTCACAAGAGTGAGCGTCTCTTGTGAACCTTTCGGAGGGTGGCAGAGCCCACCTTGCAGCAATTTGTTCTGATTTTCATCAGGAATTTCCATGTCTGTTGGGAATTCTTGTGCTGGCTGTAGTTGAGATGGGGTTCTCTGCCTGCTTTGTGTCACCCGTGCAATGTGAAGCAACTGGAAACCAGCACAACTGTTTGCATGAAGGCAGGTACGTAAAACAGCTGGAGTGCATTAGTAACTGAGCTGGAGCGGGGTCTTATCTGTCGTCCATATTAAACAGATGTTTGGTTTCATCGTGGTGGTGCTGTGCCGATCTTTGGACACCAGCCTGTTTGGAGGATGGGATGTCGGCAGAGCCTGCAGCCAAGGCAAGGGTTGATGGGAAGCAAGAAGTGGGGCAAAAACAGGAGCAGAGCTTGTTGGAAGCAAGATTTAATGGACAATCCAGGCAAATTTTTAACAACTGGTTTGATGGGGTCAGACCAGACCAGTTCAAACATCAAATAACTTTGAGCTTTGAAACTTCCTTATTTCATCTTGTTGTCCTGCTAAATCCGATATTCCCTGACTCTTTGATTTCTCTCCGTCTCCTTCCCTGCATTCATTTTAAGCAAGGCCCTAGCTTAGACTTTCTTTAGTCTTTTAACTATAAGCTTATTCCATCTCTCACACAGCTCCTGTGAATCCTCCCGACACAGTCGAGGATAAAAGCAGCCCGGCCACGTACACGGGCCATTGCATAATGGATGGTTTGTGTGTCAGATTTGAACATCTACATATGTTTAGATCAGTCATGAAGTGGGAACATCTGTATATATTCATATATAATGGCTTCTATGTGGCTTTTACCACATGAATGAATAATCCAACTCCCACGATTTGGTATTTACTTTTTTTGAAACATTGCTACTTAGCGAAACACTGAGAGGAGAACCACATTTATGGGGATTAAGTCTTAGTAAGGTTTAGCGGAGCTCCGTGGATAAGCTGGAAACAAGTCTAAATGGGGTGCCGGAAATCTTTCTTTTAAAATAGTTAATGCTGTCTGGAACTTCTTCCTTATTTCTTGACTCCCACTGGTTTTTTAAGCGCTTTGCATCAGAATGCAGTGCAAATCCAGGATAAAACACCTGATTTGCAACCTACTGAGTTGAATGTCGTCTTATATGATGCCATCTTCCAGCAGTACTAGCTGTCTTTGCAGCCCTCCTAAAAGGGGTTCCCAAACCTTGGGGGCTGCATTGCAAGTTAGGGGCTTCAGCTGGGGGATTGCCTCATTGCAGTGTCGCTGGCAAACCTGGCTGTGAGGTACCTTGTTGCGCTGGGCCATGGGGTGATAGAAGCAGCTGGTGGAGGTATAGCCCCTCTGTGTAAAAGAAGGTTGGGCCCTTGCTGCATTTGCTCTCGGCTGGGTCAGGCTGCGTTATTCTCTCCCCACACCCAGCAGAGGCTCTGAGCCTTGTGCCAGCCCTGCCCTTGCCATGCCTGGGGCTCAGCACCATTCGGCTGTAGGCTACAGCTAGCCAGGTTGTCCTGGTTCACCAGACTCTGATTGCTCTGGTTTTTCACAGCTCCTTTTGAAGCCGTACCCTAGTTAAGATGATAAGATCAGCGCAGTTGCAAATGACATTGTGGACAGCTTTGATATCTCCTCCTCATCATTTACTTGACTTTTTTATGCTAGTGCTGATGGCATTCTTTAGCTTTTATATAAATCTGTTTTCTTGCTTCACTCCTTGATCCCTGGCTTGCGCTTTTATTAAATGTTACTGCATTGAAGTGCTTCTCTGCTGTTGCCTGTTTTGCCTGGGGTTTCTTTTGTTTTGTTGGTTTTGTTTTCTTGTGGCTTGCACGGATTTTCTTATTGCTGTTGGCACTGAGATTGGTTCACCCCACGCATGGACTTGTGTCAATCTCAGCCACCTCTGAACTGAGCAAATCTCCCAGATCTGATTCCTCATTTAATTTTCCAGGCCTCTTCCCTGAGCAAGAGCAGGCCTGTAATTGGGGGCAGGGAGAGCAGGCTAACCTGGACAAGTGGTGGGGTGACCTTCCTTGCAGCAGCCGTGCTGGGCTCCGCTTGCCCACCCCTTGTTAAATCTTGCTGGTGCAGGGATTGCCCACGTCAAGTTGGCATGCCCCTGGAGATCAGCAGGGAAACAGGATGGAATTCCCTGTAAGAAGGGGATTTCCCCAACTCCTCATCTATAAAGAGTTATATGTCCTGGCAGGTTTCCTTAAGACTGGTTTACCACTCACTCTCCACATCACATGCTATCGGTTTAGCACAGGTGCTAAAATTTTACGTATGCTCTTGGGAGCACTTAATTTACTTGTGTAACATGGGCTCTTTTGGAAGTGCTGTAGGAGTAAAACAAAAAATGTATTACAACTATAGTGAGTCCCACTTCAGAAAGGATTACCAGGCTGAATGTTGGCACAGTGTCTTGTTGGCATGGTGTCCTGTTGCCACCTCGTCTTCCCTCTTTGCTGATTCTAATCGTTTTTTCTCTGCCTTATCTACTGCCTGCTACAAGAGATTTGCTCTTGACTATTTCCCCACTGAACTGGGAGAAGTTATCTGGCTGTAGCAAAGCCTGGAAGAAAAAACTTGTCTCAACCCAGCGATTTATGAACTCAAGGATATCCAATGATAGTTTGTTACTCCCACTTTTATTTCAAGACTCATGCTCTACCTCTTCCCATCTGTGTGTGTATGTTGGGGAGCGGGTATTCCAGTTTTTCCTCTGAAATTGAGCATCTTTCAGCTGAAAAAGGTAGTGCAGAGAAACTGGGCACTCATTGCTGTTAGAGAAATAATGATGTATCCTTCTGCTTCATTTGAGGGTGGGATCTCAAGCTTTGAGCAGGTCTGAATCACAGAGAAGACTTATTATGGACAAAGTGACCTTTTAACTGAACTCTGATTTTTCTCTTCAGTGAGCTTCTGCCCAAGTGACATGTACACCTATTTTTATTTTATTTTTTATTATTTTATTTTAAATTTTATTTTTATTTACTTTTAAAGTTTTATTGTATGTGTTTTCAGCCCAGATGAGCCATTCACAATCCAGTCTCACCCCCTGCATACTACAGGTCAAAGAGATTAGTCTAATTATTGTGAATCATTCCTTGAATTCCCGAAGTGGTGCTGAATGATTTTTAGAAAGATGACCATCCATCATGACAAGACATCCAGTAACACGGTGTCCAAGAGATTAATTCTTCTCACGGGGTGAAAAGGGAGAACATTCACACATTTCCACATATAGGATGAATCTCTACAGTTTGCCTTCCTATATTCTATTTCTTTGCCTTCAAACAGTTCTGTGCTCTGCTGCCATGCTCGTGCACCAGAGCAGATTGCCTTCTCCTCTTCAGTGCAGCACTGCCTGGTGCTTCTGAAGCTCCCTCCCCACCTGGGAAGTTAAGAACCTCTTGATTTGGCAGTTCTTTTATAAGACCTTGGAGGATGGAAGACAACAGGTACCATTTTTTAAAGCAAAGACCGTAAGGACTGAAATGGAGTTCGTAAAAGGCAGAATAGGTCAAAGAATGTGCTATCACCATCACCGCAGCAAATTGACCTCCATTTAAAGAGGTGGAAGTCCTGATGTCTACCTGTTCTGTCATCCCCAAGCTGCTGACTTGTGCTGTATATTCACAGGCTGTGCACGAGGGTGCTCAGTTCTTGGCACTGCCAATGGCACCTGAGTCCTGTCTCTCCATCTCCTTCCTTAGATCTCTACGAGTCCAAGCCTAACATTAGGTAAGACAGAAAAAAAGCGAACACAAAATAGTTTGTAATATGGAGACCGATTTTTTTTTTTTAATTTTTATTTTTTTTTCTCTCCCCTCTTTAACTATTGATATGTGGAAAATAAAAGCTTTTGCCTGCTTGGGTGTACTTTTTGACAAACCTTCCCAGCTGGGAGGCAGCTTAGTGCCAAACCCTGTGCAGTGAAAGCGGTTGTGATGGTTTTCATTAAAATAAAGCTTATTTTTGCTTTTTGACTAGCGACAGGGTTTTAAAACAAGGAGGTAATACTGGCCACTAAGTTCAGGTGGCACCAGTGATTTGAGTGCTAAAGTCTAATAAACTGACAGTATTTAATTTCATTTGATTGAAAAGCCACAATAGAGCTGTCTTTTTTTATTTGATTTCACTCCACAGTCACTTAGCATGGTATTTGTTGCTTGAAAGAAGGAAAGTCCCCAGGCTCTGGATTCAGCAGGCTGCATTTCTTATCCATCTCCATATTCAAGAAAAAGTTTGGAAGCTGGTGTGGAGTTAATAAGGGGAATTGTATTCCCTTGCCAGCTAGGGTTTACTGCTGCCTGCTGCATAGATGAATAAACCCAGTTGTATCTAGAGGGGCATTCTTCCCTGGGAGTGGTGTTAGACTTTATCGGTCATTTCGCACTGTATTACAATTGCTCACTTGGATAACTTTCACGAAAGATCAGTCTGAAAATGTGTCTTACTCCTCTTTTCTTTTTGCTCTTGAAAGGTAGTTTCTTCAGATAACACAATCAGTATATCAGCAATATTTCATCTTCCTAGCTTATTGTTGGACTCTCCCCAGTACAGTCTACACTGCTTAATGAGAGAAATTGCCAGATTGACTGGAAAATGTAATTTTAATAACATTATTTCAGGCACTAGAGCCATTGAGAAATAATAATATCGAGTTGGTTTCTGCACTGTTCTTGTCCCTCGTGCACAAAATTACTGCCTATAGTGTGTGAGTGCGTGCAAATGTGACCTGCGAGGGGGGTGAGAAACCATATAGTTTTCCCTGCTACTGTGTCGTTTATAAATATAAACTGATGAAGCTGCCTGAAAATGCCTGGGAGGGTGAGAGGGACTGTGGGAAGTCTTTCTCCCTTTCTCTCTTTATTTTTATTCTTTAACACTAGAAATTCAAATCTTACTAGGCGCTTAAGAAAAGCAAACTGGAGAGGGCTCACTGAGTGAAAAGGGACCTTTTTGGTATGGGCTTTTTTATAGGATGCTTTGGAAGAGGTGAATAAAAGTGAAGATATTTGGGTTTTGTCTGGGAAAAGCTGTTCATGTTGAAGACCCAGCCTGTGCTATCATTCAAGCCTAACGTGCATTAAGCCTAACTTAATGCATGGAAGCATATCCTCACCAGAAGGAGGATGGAGTTGTCCCTGATATTTTTAAATTAAGTAGGAAAACAAATCACAGGCTACTTCGGAAGAACAACATAAGCTCCTCTGTGAGCAGAAGAGCTAAAGAACACTCATTTTCAACAGTTTCCCTTGTTCTCCTCCCTACCACACAAAGGAAAATGAGTGGTGAAGCTAGTTCAGAGCTGGTTTGCACAGCAGCTCATTGCTTTGCCGAGAGCAATGATTTGGGTCTTTTCTGCGCAAAACACAAATTTAATGGAAGTTACAGGATTATAATCCTCTTTCAAGGCTGCTTTCTCTGCCCGCCAGGTTGATAGATATTGGCCACTGGATTCCAGATGTGCAGAAAGTCAGTAGATGGATGGATATACAGGTAGCATATGAAGTTAATTTTCACAGAAAGCCAAGCAAAAAAAAAAAATATTAAAAATGGAGCTGGGTTTAATAAAACATTCTAGTCACTTTTTAAAGCATTTTTTCTTCCATCTCTCAGTACAGCTTTAGTGGAAATTAAGAACTGCTTCCAGGTCCTCTATCGCACACTCCCTCAGATGCACTGATTAGATAAATAAAGTTACTCTGCACTGGCTTCCAAAGCAATAATGGGTGACAGACAATGCATTGTAGCGATGTCTCTGGTATATAGAAGACATGACTGTAATGGCAGGTTGACTGCAGATTCTTAAATCATGTCTCTTTCACTTTTTCCCCTTTTATGTTTGGGTGTGGTGGTGTGTGGTTTTTGTTGGTTTTTTTTTATGGAACACCATGTATTTAGAGAAAGCATGGATACCACCAGATTTTGGCATTGCAAGCCAGGTCCAGCATTCATTCTTATCAGATGGGACTTGGATCAGTCCTTAGGAGGTGTTTAATATCCTGTGAAAGTTGATGTGAGTTAAATCTTTCCAAAGCCTGGCTTCTCTGCAGAGCCAACTTAAATGGGCTTTGTGCGCACCCGCACACACACAAAGTAGATCATCTACTTGTTTACTAAATGCTGAAACTCTTTTCCATGAGAAGCAGGAGTCATCTTCTACCAGTGTTAAGTATCTGCTGAGGGCTTGCGGGGGGAAGAAATATATGCTCTGGTATACCTTGGAAAACAACCTGCCTGATAACAGAGGCATGTTCTAGCTCACGTCTTGGTCTTATAAAGGCTACTGCTATGCAAATAAGTATCTACATCATTTTGGTTGAAAATGGTTGCTTGAAACAAATTGTTCCTTTAAAAGTAATTTTGGTTTCTTATTAAAAAGAAAAAAATAGAGGTACAAAGCACTGAGTTTTCTGTTGAATAATAGGCTATTGTATCTTTTATAGATCTGTTTCCTGTGAATAAAGCAGCAGGTGGTTATGAAATTGTACATGCCTTAGAAGGGTTGGTAGATAAATGAGCACAGACTTTAGAAGAAAAGAAGGGGAGACGTGGAGGGTGCAGGGAGATGAATTTCATGCTGCCTGTATCAGGGAGAGGAAATTAAGAAGTACAACTTCCTCTTGGAATAACCTCAAAGTTTGGACAGGTTCTCCTTGGCTCAGATGCCAGGAGCAATGACTACGCAAATGGCTGGAGGAGATGCCACAAAAACCTCTGACCGCACAAGAAGCTGCAGCTGGTGGAGCACATTCCCAGCCCGGGGAAGGGACTGCAGCATCGTTGCAGTGAGGTTGGCACAGGTCCTGGTAGCAGGTCAGCACTCTTGGGATTTATTCTTTTTTTTTATCCCCACCAGAAGTCATCTTTGGGGCAAGAACTGTGTTCCAGCAGGCACAGTTATTGTACAGCATGGCTGTCCTCTCTGGCTGTGCTTGCAGAAAATTTGTGATAAGAGAAGTTGGAAAGAAAACATTTCCCCAAGCCCTCATTTGTCTTCTGTGCAACTCATGAATGTGTGCTGTGAGGGGATTTATTGCCAGCGAAGGGAAAAATATGAGGCGACTCTTCGCAACAGGCAGCCTCTGCTATTCGTACCACAAATTTGTTGGTACATGTGCGTATTAAATTAGGGTGGGGTTGCTCCCAAAATAACTTGGTCCATTCCAGTTTGAGCTTGCTGGTTAAGGGGATTTTTAATTATTTTTTTTTTTTAAATCTACTCGGTGCAAAGGAAGGGAGAAGCCTCTCAAAGCCATGCTTGGGCCGAGTGGCTGCTGTGGGAGAGTTGTGCTGAGGGTGCCCTGTGCTGGCGGAGGGGTGGAGAGAAGATCCATCATAGGCACTGGGTTTTTCACCACCATCTTCCAAGTGCCCCACCTCACCTCTTGGAGAATGAAAAAACCAGGAAACACCGTGCTTTTTAAAGGTTGGGGTTGGTTTTTCTCGCTGCACCCAAAAGTTAGCGTCATGACAATGAAATCATGCTGCAGAATCCTAAAGCAGAAGTGACTGGTTTTTTTCTTGTTTTTAAGCACTTCAGAGCTTAGCACTTGTCTAAGGATTTAGTGTATTTGTTGCTGTGTGCTTGGGCTGTTTCGTGTAGTGCAGGATCATGAACTCTGTCTCAGCTTTTGCAGTATTATAGGAAAAGCAGTCTGGAGATCACGGGCAGATGTTTCTCATCCGTTTGTTTGCATTCAATTTATTTATTTTATTTAACTTTTCTGATACAGAGCTGGAGTAATGCCTGTCTGGAGATGGGAGCAGAACTGAACGTCTGTATTGGGCTTAATGTACTCACGGACAAATTTTTCAGCGGCCTAAGTAGCTTTCAATTTGGTTGAGCAGAAGAAAATTTCAAACCACCTGCTGAGGAAAGCTTGAGGGTGGTGGGATCCTTCATGGAAACAGCGTCTCTTGTCTGAAGTAGAGACGTGGGAGGAGCTCTTGGGCTGTGGTGGACTCTGTAATTAAGTAATTTCAGGAAATCATGCAATCTGTTTGTAACAGTATTCAAAATGGGCTTTTTGTTTTCCCATCCCAGCCTCTATAGATCTACTTTGTCTCTTGTGTTAAAGGCTAAGTGCTTTGAAGATGGGAGGCCACCGCTGTGCTGCTCTCGTGCAGAGCCGACGCAGCCATCTCTGACCTGCTGCGGCAGTGCTAAAATAACCCAGCCTGCCCTCAGGGGGATGTGCTGGTTGTGTAGAGCCTTGCAATCAAACCCAAACCCCTTACTGGAGCATAAACTGCCACCGGTTGCGATGCCACGTGGGGTGCCAGCCTGGGGAGAGATGGGAAGGATTACATTACTGTCCTCTAAGGGTGGTGCAGCCCCTGGCCAGGCTGTAGTGGAGGCTGGGTGATCTGGGAGCTAAACACCACTTTGAGATTCAGCGTAGGCGTGCATGGAGGTATCTCTTTTTCCCTCCCTGTCTCTTAGTAGTATGACAACTTTTTAAAGGTGGTTAGGTGCCTACAGATAGATGATTATAGTCTGGTTTTGAAGTGTGTGTCTGCATCTTCAGGCACTCGTATATCTTTACAATGCCAGGCCCTGGGGCCCAGCTCCCAGGAGCCTGCAGTTTCAATCGTCATTAGCTGCCCGACCGGCTCTCATGTACCCCCGATTGCTCTTTACCTGACTACAGATGAATGCCTCCTCTGCCTTACAGAAATAACTCTCCTCAAAATGGATCAAATCACACTTAGTTTTAGTCATTTGGGTTGCTGCTTCCAACCTTGTGCTTTTATTCTGGCAAAAAATACCGGCTTGCATTAATGTGAACAGTTTTTGGTTCTGAACGCTGGTTGAGTATTCATTTCTCTAAACAAGGAGTGCAGTTACCCTATGGCAAAATAACTGTCTCCAGCTGTCTTTTTTCCATTAAACAAATGGGAGGTTTTACCTCTTGGTCTTCCCACAAGATTAATGCACTTTCTCGGCAGGAACTGTCTTAAAGCGATCCAGGGATCTGAACAACTTGCAGACAGCAAGCCTAATTGTCACAGAATCTTATTTAGCCAATGCCGATTTTCATTAAGAGGTGATCTCTGTTAATAACATAGACTAATAAGTCTTCTAAATGAAAAAAAACTTTCTTTTTTTCCCCCACAGGCAGGGATAATGAACTCCTAAATCTGCTCTTTCTGAGGAAGCCTTTTTTTTTGTTTTGTTTTGTTTTTTTACATTTCAACAGAATTGGCTTGAAACCTAACGTGTGTCAGGAGACCCTGGTGCCTGTGCTCACATCCCATTGGGAATTTAATTAAGAACAGTTGTGGTGTTATTGAGATTGGTTTTGCTGCTGATTGCCACAGAGAGAGAATTCGACCCAGGATGTCTCCGCCGGCTCTGTGAAAGCTGGCAGCTGATGAGGTGTCACAGAAAGGCATCAAGTCACCCTTGGTGGAGGTTCACTGACTTGGGCAACAAGTGGGTCAAACTGTTCTGGAAGCCTGGGGATCCCCTATTTAGGGAAGTTGTAGATTTCCTAGGAGTTAGGTTTAAGTGTTGCGCTCTCAGTCTTATTGAGGGTCTTGTGTACTTGGTGAACTTTTCTGGAAGATCTAGTGCCAACATTAACACTGCTGCTTGGAAATCACCAGTTACGCAATTATTTTTCTTTGGAAAAATTTTGACCCGCTTGGTGTGAGAGAAAAAGCTTGAAAAATACACCTCTAATGGCTCCAGCACTGAGTGCTTGCAAAAAAGAACCCATTGAAGCTTTTAAAAAAAAAAAAAAAGAAAAAACAAAGAAAAAAGAAAAAAAGATATTTTCCCAAATCTAGGGAGTGGAAAGATTCATGAATTTTCAGTGCTTGGGCTGGTGCTGTGATTTGGGCTGCCTGAGCAATGAGGCTGGTTACCAACCTCGCCTCTGAATTGATGCTCTGCTAGGCAGGAGAAATGAGTAAGAGCACAAAGAGAAGGGATTTCTTTTTTAAAAAAAAAACCAACAACAAAGTACCCACCCTCCAAAAAACCCCCCACCCCAAACAAACAACAAACCACCAGCTCAGAAAAAAGCAAGTCCATTAATACCAGCTTGAGTGGCAGAGCAGGAAATGGGCTGGAAATGAACAGAGCCCACGCGGCAGGGATGCCAGCGCGAGCCAATGCCAGTTCACACTTCGGCAGGCGGCATGTGGCAGCTTCCTTTCCTCTTCAAACATTGTAGCCGGATAATGAGTGAAAAAACCAAACATTTTTTGCATAATCAACTGAGTTTGGAAGGGAGAAGCAATAGAGGAAGGGGAGCCATGGTGCTAATTATTTGCCGGCTGATAAGGCTGTCAACGAAGCAGCGCAGGACTGTGTGGGTGGGGGGTGGGGGTGTACAATGCTAATTGCTGTCAGCGGCTGTAGCTCCGGTCGCTGCTCTTGGCTGCTTGACTGGTGGTGGAAGCTGTTGGCAATGCATGGGCAACCTGGTCGCTTGCTGAAATAGTAGCCAAGGCACGTTTACCAACAGCGATTGGGGGAGGGAGGTTAGTCATTAGCAAACTGGGCTTTCATATCAATATTGATTGGGGTTCTGATGGGGGAATGAAGCACAGAAGGGTGCTGGTGGCTGTCTGGTCCAGGGCAGTGTGTTTATGTGAAGCAGATGGTTGACTGCGTTACTTTGCCAGCAGATTATGGAGTTGGCTTTGAACCAGCATGTGTGGTTTCTTGGGAATGCGAGGATCCTGTCTGTGGCAGAACGTTGCTGCTTTGAGCATCTTACCTGGGGTCAGAGCCGGCAGCAATGCTCTCGCGGGGAAAGCGACTGCACAGTTGGGTGGTCCTCATCATTCTCAGCGTCCTACGTGACCAAAGCCACACTGCAACTCCACTTGCATTGAGAGGCTCCAGCCCTGGATGTCCCAGGGTACTTTGTAGAGCCTTTGGCAGACTCATCTCTTGTACTGAAAAACAACCTTAGGCTGGGCATCCTGAGCTGCTGTTTTGGGGTTCCCCTTCCAACGTGCTGCTGCATTTGGGAAAGAACTAAAAGGAGGTTGTAACTGCTGGGCTGAGTGGTGTGGGCAGGGAGTAGCTGGATCGGCATTGTACTGCTGCACCCCTGGGAAGCTCCCAAACCATCCCTGTCTGACTGTGCAGTGCAGCAAGGTGTGGGGTGACAGATAGTAAGGCAGGGTATTAGGAAAAACCTTCCGGAGAGAGAAATTAAGATGAGCATTGCCAACAGTGGCAGAGATTGAAAGCACTGAATCTTTATCACTATCGAACGGCTACTGAAGAAGGGATGGCACACCTTGGTGCTTGCTGTAATTCTCTAGCCAAGTACGCCTGCTTTCACTGTCAGCATTGAGTAATGTTGCAAGATCTCTGTGGTCAGGACACTGCTGATTTATCCTGTCATTTCTCCCTCTTATTTTTTTGAAAGGCAGAGCTTCATTACCCTGTTTCACAGAGGTCCTGGATGCTTGGGTATCAAGGGTCAATGTGTTTTGGCAGCAGTGGTTTGACGTAGTTTGGTGATGGTCTAGTGCCAAGTGCTAGTTCTTGCTTCATTAGAAATCTTCAGTTTAGTGGTGATGGTAAATGCATTCAAAGTGATGCAGGAGAAGAGTCCAGGGTCTGGATATCTACGTTGTTCCTCTACGGGCTGCAAAATTTGGGATGAAAAGCTAAATGCTGTTTATTTTTCAGCTGAAACTTTTTATGCTTGAAAGTACAGATTTGAGTCAACCAAAACTTTTCACTGAGTTTTGTCAACTTGTGAAGCTACTTCAACTGGGGCAATAAGAACTAAAACTAGGTAATTTTTTGTCTTTTTTTGAAATTACTTTAGGTGGAACCTTATTTCACTTTACTTTTAAAAAAAAGTTTAAGTTCTCCAGCAAAATTCTTGTCCTAGTAGTTAAGTGTAACCCATGTGATTTAATATAAACCATCATTTTTATGATTGTGGGGAAAGTGAACTGCCAGCAAACTGAGCATTGGTTTTGATTTCTCTGTGTACAGACTACTGTCTGGAAAGGGGCTGAACAAAAGTCGTCGTTCCCTTTGTACGCAGCAGAACAAATGGTAACTTAAATGTGAGTTAATTAAGGGCTGCAGCCAGGAATGAACGGGTAGGGTTTTCAGTAACCCATATTTATGCGATCATGTACAACTTCTAAACTTTCACAGCTCCTGAAAAATTGGGAAGGGCAATCCAGGAATGTGGTCACCAAGAACGGGAGTTATTTGATACTGCATGGTTACTGGAACTTATTGATTGAAAAAGCACCAGCTTTTTAAGAAAAGCCATAAAAATAGACATTTTAGATGGATGACAACGAAATCTGTGGAAGCAAGTTCCCTTCTCTGCAAATAATTCCTATGCTATATAGGAGTCTTCTAATAGAAGAATACAAAGATGTTTAAATACAAATTTCAACTTATGCTGGATGGTACATAATACTATTTTCTCTTTCATCTGACTTTTTTTTGTGTTTAAAATCACTTAAGAGAAGGTGCTCTCTATATTGTACAGAGATTGGAACAGCAGCAGGAAAATGTGACTTTGAAATAATGGGATCTATAAGAATAGGCAATTTCATTCAAGTATAGTGATTTAGTGCCCTGTTAGTGTCCTGATGTATAACTCCATTTCCAAAGACCGTAAGTTTCTTCACAAGCATAATGACAGGCTTAAAGCTTGAGACTAATGCTGCAGCTTTCTCTGTCCTCAGCTGTTCCACATAATTATAGGAGTAAGGGAATTTTGTTCTCTCCTAATGGATTAGCTCCAAGAGGAATAAATCAGATAATGTTATTGCCACCTTGTTTCTTTCCCTCCCTCTCTAAAAAGCAAGATAGCCCGCGCAGCGCAAGGTATTTTTAGGCTGCTAACATTTTTTTCTTGCCTGCAGCCTGTGATACGGATGTGATCCCAATTCTGGTGTCACCAGGACAGACTTTTTGAAGTGCTCTGGTTTTGTAGTTGGTTTTGGTACTAATTTCAGCTTCTGTGTTATCTCTGCTCACAGATGATGGCCCTTACTCGAAGGGAAGCAAGGACTCTGGTGGGATGGACGCAGCCCTGGTCTCCAGGAGGCAAAGCATCCCAGGTAAATGATGGGATCAGCTCCTGCTCTAAAACGTTGGGGCATCCATTACACTTCACCTGGCTACCCCTAAATGGGTAAAAAAAACCCAAAACACCCATTTTGGTGCGTCTATGAACAAGGCTTTTGCTGGAGGGCAGAAATGGATGGTAGTAACCAGTTTCAGTGAGTGATATGTTACTGGTGCGCTCACAAGTCTGGTGTGGAGCTGTTGATGGTGTTTACAGGGAACTAGGAACTGTGCTGGGCTGACACCCACAAAGAGGAAAGCAGCAGCAAAGGAGAGAGGGATGAAGTGCTGCCACATCCAGGCCCGCTGGGTGGGGAGGGAGACTGGCAGTGTTTCCCACGTGTGACTAAGTATGTTTTGATATTTAGTCAGTCACAGCAGACTTCTATGTGAGGCAAACCTTCCAGTGCAGAAACACCCCTAGGGGCTGAAGATGGAGTGGAGAAATGGTACTATATTTGCCTTTATTGGTGCTGGGTTTTGTCTGCTGGTGACACACCAGCAGATTTGGGTGGGCTGCTCTGGACAACTTATCTCCTCCCTAATAAAGTCCAGGCCTTGATTTTGACTTCTGACTGTTAATGACCCATTCACAGCTTTGGTTTAGTGTGTTGTAGGGAGTGGGGAGCAAATGGGCTCCTTTTGCTATTGCTTCATCCAGCAGTTTTTCTAGAAGATGTGCATCCTCTGGGGCTGCTGCAACACGTTGCCACTGTACCACAGCCCCGATGGAGAGAGGCTGGCTCCCCGCTCACAAGAGCCAGCCTGTCCAACGGCCCCAGCTAAGGCATCGCAATGGCAAAGGCAAAATTCAGGTGTGCTCTTCCTGCCCTGGGATGCTTTGAGTGGCAAAATCCAAGCATATGCCAATAGAAGAAATTCAGAAATGCTCTTCTATGGCACTTAGCTTATGTCTTGAAGGAGCAGATCCTCCTTAACCAGCTCACTTTCACGACTCTTTGTGTCTGTGGTGGCGGCAGTAGATTTATAGAAACGTTGGTCAAAATCTCTTATTGCTTCTTTGATAGATTGATCTTAGGGACGTGCCTCTTTTTTTTCTTTTATTGGAGTAGTTATTTCTTCTTGAACCCATAACAATGGGTAATTGCACTCTCCGAGTTCTCATTTTAAACACTTATCAAAGATCAAAATTAAACCCCATTGAAGAGCTTATAATCTTCCCTTGCAGCACCATCTGTGTTGATCGGTCATGTCTGTACTTGAGAGGGAATTTGCAGGATAGTGTTGGATGGTGTTCCTTCCAGCAAGGCGGGGAACCCCCCAAAGTTTCTGGCAGCCCCTGGGACCCCGGGTTGGTGAACTGAAAACTAAGTTACTGTAGTTGGCAATGGATCAAAACCCAGTT
The DNA here is from genome assembly GCA_013399095.1 of Psophia crepitans. Classification (NCBI taxonomy): domain Eukaryota; kingdom Metazoa; phylum Chordata; class Aves; order Gruiformes; family Psophiidae; genus Psophia; species Psophia crepitans. Next base: position 343,034 of record VWZZ01004522.1, on the reverse strand, counting down.
TCAAAAGCAGAAGCATTATGGATCTGATGTTTTACAATGAGCTGGCAGTGCCACGTTAAATGGGTGCCCAGCAGTGCCTGAACGCCTTCCAGACTGGCATTAGATTGCAAAGAAATTCCCTACTTGCATTAATCAAGTGCACAGATTATTCTTGGGAGTGCTTTACAAACAGGTAGTGCGTGGCAGGACTCAAAGTGAGGTGCGGTTTCTGGTGTCTCAAGGAGCAAAGTGCTAGTGGCAAGGCACCATGGTGCCAAATGACACTGTTTTCTCCCAGTGAAAGAGGGTGGAGGGGAGAAGCCCTGCACCAGCATGCATATTCTCTGTCAATATGTTATTTAAGAGACTCTACCTTGCTCTGGAAATCATAGTGTGCAGGAGATTTCAAATATTCTCTCACCCAGCAGAGCATTTCGTTTAGGCCTGGTGAGGTTTGCTGTGCAAATTCCTGGGCCGTTTGTAGTGTAAGTTTTAGTCCACAGCTGTGGGACCACTGTGCTGCCAATGCCCATTGCCACCTTCCCCTGCAAGGTCTGGGAGAAAGGCACCTTGTGTGAAGGAGGCTATTTTCCTCCTTTGAAATTGATGGGGATTTCAGTACCCAAAGATAGTGGAACTGGATCATGTTGTAGACAAATTCTGCAACAGCTTCTTAGAGGAGGCTGTGGCAAGGCATGAAAGTCATCTTATTTGTCCCAGGGTTAGTCCTCCTTTGAGCAAAGAGTGCAAGTCCTGTCATGTGGATTAACATGGAGCTGCCTTTTGCCAAGTCTGCAGAGCTCTTGGTCTTTCCTCAGGCCAGTGCTGGCTCTCCCACTGACTTACCCTCCTCCTCCATGTCAAATCTAGAAGTTGGAATAGTTTAGGGACCCTTTTTTTGTAAAACACAGAAATGAGCTATAATGGGATCATACATAGGTGCTGGACAAACAGGAGTGTCGTCTTGGACTAAAGGAAGGTAGAATGTATGCTGTCTACAGCATATGGAGATGCAGTACTGGTGCAGCAGGCATGGGGTGTGCGTCCCCAAACCTGGCCCTGCCATACGTGTTATGGCCGCAGTGTGTGTGGAACCAGTTATGTTTTAAAAGTGACTCATGTCTTCAATTCCAGCTGTAGATGAGGTGGATAATATGGAGGAAGTTTGACTTAGATCAGGTACAGATCGGTGGGGAAACTGCTGTGAAGCCCCCCAGGTCATGCCTCCCCCTCCTTCCCCTGCTGATGGCAGGATCCCACCCCATCTCCACACTGTGTTCTTTATCTCCCAACTATATCGATGTCTCATGAAATTTTTTTTTAATCACAATATTTTAAGAGTCACCCTGTTCTGTCCATCCAGGCAGCTACTGCAGGTCCACAGCATCCTCCTACCTGGTAACTGTGGCTGCCTGACACGTAGCCCTCCTAACGCCCTCCCCACTCTATATCATAGTTCCTGAGGCAGTCTCTCTAGACCATTGCTGAGATCCCATCGCCCTGGTTTTGAGTCCTTCACTGCCACCAGCACCATTTTTTTATCACAAAAAAAAAAGTTGTGTTTAACACAACTTTTTTTATCTTTTCATAAGCCCTCGCTCCTCTGCTTTGTCCTACTTGGTCCTGCCTGCCAACTCTGCATGCAAACACTTGCCCTCCACTGCTGTGAGTCCACCAGGACACACTTCTGTTTCACAACTTCATTTTAAATAGACTGAAGCTTTCTCTTCATGCTAATTGTATAAATCATCCTAGCTCTGCTCTCCCACCACCTGTGGGAAAAAGGTGTCCTTGGGATTGGGAGGAATGTGCCTTCTGCTAAGATGTTTATCTTTATTCCTGATGTTTCAGAGGAGTTCAGAGGGGTCACCATTGTGGAGCTGATTAAAAAGGAAGGAAGCACCCTTGGGTTAACCATTTCAGGTGGCACAGACAAAGATGGAAAGCCAAGAGTCTCCAATCTGAGGCCAGGAGGACTGGCTGCAAGGTAAGAAACGGAAATGGTGTGCAGAGAGCACAGTAAAACCAGAAAGGAATAGTTGCATGTTCTAGCTACTGAATGGATATGGTTATAATTAAAATATTGGGCACCCAACTCCCTTTTTTCAAGTGCCCCAGAATGTTAAGTTGTGGCTTCAGTAAGAATGTCTTCTATTTTGAGTTATGTCCCATGCTCTGTGCAATTATGCTCTGAAATTTTGTGTAGGGATATTTGGGAATCTGTGAAATTAGGCAGCCTTGTCAGGAGAGCTGCACGGTACAATACATCTTGATCAAGCTAAGTGGTTTAATATTGTATCTGCTCTGAATACTGAGTATGTAAGTAATGTTATTGGCTCAGAAAAGGAGTGGAAGAAGAAAGGCTCCAAGAAGCAGAGAAAGGGAAGGAGTAATTGAACAATTTTGCATAAAAAAGGCAGAAGGAGAGATGTTTTCTTTTTCTGTGCTGGATTTCCCCCCCTGCCCCCCCCCAACAGCTCTTGGTATGTTTCTCTTTGGCTGATTGCTCTACATGAGTGAGAATTGAGCAACAAAAAGTTGTGAACATGTGTACTGTGATTGTGGCTGTATGTGCAGATCTGAACGCTTGCCACCAGGAAAGATAGATGGCTTTGATCTTAGCACTTCTCCCTGACAGCAGGCACATGCAGTCAGACAGCTGAGATCAGCCCAACTTTGGTGGCTTGTTCAGGAAATCCCTCGGTTACCAAAGGTTCACCAGCCACATCCACGCTGAGCGTAGCAGAGATTTTGTGCTACCGCTGCTTTTTTTTCCCTCCCCCTTTATTTGCAGAAGTGACCAGCTGAACGTCGGGGATTACATCAAGTCGGTGAATGGCATTAACCTGACCAAGCTGCGGCACGACGAGATCATAAGCCTGCTGAAAAACGTGGGCGAAAGAGTAGTGCTGGAAGTAGAGTATGAGCTTCCGCCAGCCGGTGGGTGCCTCTCTGATAACGCTCCTCTCTTTTCTTGGCTGCTTTTTGTCCTGGGGTACAGATGGGCTTGCTCGTGCATTAGCTGTCGTGGCCAAGGCAGTATCCAGGGACATTTTGACGTTCTGCCTTCATCTGCTCGCAGCACTACAGTGGATGCTGCAGAGCTGTGTGCAGTCGTAGCAGAGCGCTTTTTCCAGCACAGTGGGTGCCTGTTCATGCACACCGGCGGGAGATGGCTGATTAGGTCTGTCTTGCCTCGGAGTGACTTGGTAGCACAGGCCAATCTGCCTCCTGATGCCGCTTCAGCTTGTTTTTCTCCCCCCTGCCCCCCGTTTTGGAGCGTGGCTACAGGAGGTGTTATTCAGTCTTAGGCATGTATTGCCAACGCCTCTTTTCTGAACTGTGGCAAGTGCTGTTATTCCTCAAGATGCTTTGAAACGTGATGTGTTTTCGGAAGGGAAGCTGAAGCAATCCCCTTTCCACCTAAGGGGCCCTGGCAAGCCCAACGCACGCAGCCAGGGCTTGTGTCCTGACATGGGAGACTCTGTGCTCTTGCCCTGATTTGTTTGTTCTGATTAAAACACATTCCTCAATACAGTTTCTCATCACAGTCTTTCCATTCTGAAAACAATCTCCCCAGTTATTACTCATTCAGTTACCCAGATCAATCAGAGGATGGTTAGGGAGAAGAAATAGAACAACTAAAAATAAGATGACAGGAAAAACAAAACTAATGAAATCTAAACATTTTGCCCCAGATAGGGAGCTATCTTACACTTCACAGCTTTGCTATAGCGGCTGCCTTTACACGAAGAGTATTGAATACATGAATTAGCATATAAGGCCCTAAGAATAAAATTAAAGAAATCTGAATGAGCTGAATCTCTATCCATCATCCCCCTCTGTTCTGCTGTAAATGTTAGTTAGCTTTTTCATACAACCCGGGTAAAACAAACAAAAACGCTGTGGTTCAAGTTTTCCATGTTCTCATACTCACTAGAGATGACAGCTCTTGACCTTTCTCCTGGCTATCAGGAATCTGATAAGCTGTACTTACCAGCTGAGGAGCAGTGCCAATACTGCATGGCTCAATCAATAGCAGCGGTGTAAAATGTCCCCCTCTCCGAAAGAGCAGGGAGAGCACGCTGAAATAGTGACTTCTCTCCAATGAGCTTATTGATGCTCTTTATGACTAATCCAAACAAAGAGGCACTGCAAAATACAGGGAATTGTCAATTATTGCCTTGCTCTAGTTCACTGTGGGCTTTTATCTGCGGTGAGGGTTTGTTATTGCTGTATGCACCCACCTCTCTCTCTCATTCTCTGTCTTTTCCTGGGCAAAGAGCAGAAATAGACTGAAGTTCAATTGCTCGTGGGTTTGAATTTTCTCCCCACTTTGTAATTTCCTGCTTCGGAAGAGACCCTGCAAGTCCAAGTCTGGTTTTCAGGCCCCTGTGTCATGTAATTTCTTTCATAAATAAACCGAGCCCTGTGTTAACACTAGCTTAGGTTTCCTCGCTCCCCACTGATCTTACGAAAGGCTGTTGCAAGAACTTCATGCTTGGATGCTTAGGACAGAAATTGGATGGTTTCTGAACTCTTTTGTGGATGCTTTATACCCTTTTCTTGGTATGTGACTGTTGCCTATTAGCTGGGAGCCTTCCTGTGCCCCGAGCCTCTCCCTTCTGGAGTATTTCTAGGCTGTGTCCCTGTTAGCAGTCTGTGCACAGCGGCAGGGGCTGTGGCTGCATTGGGGGGACAGTGTTTTGGGGGTTTATTTGGCCTCACTGTAGTCTGGTCCCCAGGGCTGCCTGTCTGCAGGGCAGTACCGTGCCTCCACTATACATCCTTTGGGTTAGTATAAGGCTTAGTTAAACCCTAATTTGGGTGCAGGTTGCAAGCCCTCAGGGTGCTTGGGAGTAAGGACTCATGTTGTCAGTGAGGACAGTGGGGAGTTTCGCATCAAAAACCTCCTCCTGAGCCAAGGGGAAACGCCAGTGTGGACGTGCCTCGGGGGGCCTTCAGCTCTGCTTTGCTAGCTTGACATCAAGCTCTTAGTCTTTTTTTCTGATGATCCTTGTGGCTGTTCATTGCACTTGGTTTGAAGATTAGGAATTGATCTTTTCAGAGTGGACCAGGCTGAAATGCCGTGTGCAGTTCTGGATCGAGAAGACGGGGAAATTGTTCCTTATTCACTGCAGTAGTTCAATAAATCATTAAATAGCAGGGGATGGCAAGGGATTGAAACAGTTTCTTTCTTTTTCTCTTTACTTTTGTACATTAAATAGTACTGTGTATTTAACATAAAATTACTGAATTGCCCCTAGGATCAGTTTAAAGGATTCACTTAATCTTTTTTTTAAAGTCAAAATATGAGAGGTAAGGGGAAAAAAGCCCCAACCTTTTGCACTGAGGATTTGGGATTTTCATTTTCTTTAAGGTCAGCCGGTGACTTTGTTCCTTATGCTGCTGCTGTTTTGTTTGGGTTTTTTTTAATAAGTTTCCACCTGTGGCAGAGGCTTCTGGCTTTACAGTAATGCTGAATGCATTAAAGCTAGTTGATAAACGAGATGGTTTTACTTGAATGTCAGAGACATTAACAAAGACAAATTTGAGGGGAGATGCACAACACTGAGCTGGTGAAATCATCCTAAAACGTGATGGCTGGCTCTGACAAAGGTTCAGGTGTCCAGGTTGGGCACTTTTTGCCTCCAAACGGGGAAGGTACACTATGGGTATTGGGTTGGACTTCCATTTCAATGCTGTTTGGATGAGTTTTGGTATTATTTTGCAGGGTGGCATGGAAAAGGTTTATCCGGGGGTAACTGGGTCTTCCTCTCTTCCTTTAGTGCCAGAGAGCAGTGCTGGCATTATTCCCAAGACCATTGAGGTATCCCTCTACAAGGAAGGCAACAGCTTTGGCTTTGTGTTGAGAGGTTAGTAGCTTCTCCAGTGGAAAACAAACAGGGGACAAGAACTGGCAGAGGTAATTTTGGAAGTGGGAAAAAAAAATTATGAAGATGAATGTCATAAACCTCAGCTGAGAAGCAAAAGTGTGTCCTGGAGAGCTTTCTGCGCAGCCTTCAAGGACTGGTGGCTGCCTAATCCAGGGCAGTCTTTTGCTTTCAGGCTGTGTCAGGTGTTATGTGAGAAACGTCTCTCCTTTCTCAGCACTCTCATTCAGCCTTTCAAACCTTCAGTGATGTATGGCTTTCCCGGTTTGATTACAGGGGGAGCCCATGAAGACTGGCACAAGTCCAGACCGCTGGTGCTCACCTACGTGAGGCCAGGTGGCCCAGCAGACAGGTAATGCTCGTGTTGCATCTCCAACGTTTGCCCTCATAAGACAGACCAGCAGCGCTCATCATGCTCTGGGACACATGTGCTGCTTGTCCTTCTTGCTGGTGCCTCTCCGAGGCTTCTCATGCTGGTGATGTGGGACCTGTGGGTGTGTGGGGAGGATGGGTCCAATGGTCATGAGCAGACCTATGTGTAGATGTTATAGTTATAAGCAGTAACTCCTCTTGCAGAGGCAACCACTTAATTAACCCCGTGCAGATGAAGAGCTGATGCTGCGTTAGAAAGCAGGAAGCAATCTATCTATTCTCATGCCATTAATTTAATATGATTGGCCTGGCACTATAAATAACCCAAACTATTGTCCCAAGGAAAATTAGTTCCTAAAGGATCAAAGTAATTGTCTTCTTAATATAGATATACACACACATATATATGTATACACACACACAAAATATACAAGCAGATTAAATATACATACAAAAATATGCACAAATACACACATAAATATACACACAAAATATACATAAAAATAAATATATCTAAAAATATATCTACATATAAATAAATACATATACACAAAACCTTTTGCCTATGGTTTCCTACAGGGAAGGGTCCTTGAAAATTGGAGACAGGCTGCTGAGCGTTGATGGGATCCCTCTGCACAGCATGACCCACGCTGACGCCCTCAACATCCTGCGGCAGTGCAGCCAAGAGGCACTCTTCCAGATTGAGTACGATGTGACCATCATGGGTAAGGCCAATATGATTGTGGTGACATTTTCTCTGACTGCCTGGAAAGTATGTGAGACTAGGCACAGTAACTGGGATACTCAGTTTCAGTGGAAAAATTGCTGAGCATTGTGCTGCCAACATGGGTGTAGGGGGTAGGGTTCAAAGCTGGCTTTGTTGAATGTATTTGAAATGCCCTTATCCAGTGGTGTGTCCTGGTGGGAATGATGACTGATTTTAGAGAAGGGGGAAAAAGGGGATTTTCTAGTGCAGGCAAAGAGGACAGAGCAGTAGTCAGAGTTAAAGGGGACTGGAGCACTCTGCCAGCACTATTAAATGTGCAGGGGAGTGAGTTGCAAGCAGGCAGCAACTTGGTCTGGCTCTAGCTTTGGTTCTGAATTTTGATCCTGCTTTATTCTAGAGCTGTTTCCTTTATTAGACACATTAGTTCAGATCTGCTTCTGAAATAAATGAGGGGTGATCGACTGATTGACTCCGAAGAGGACAGAATTTACTGGAGGGCAGAGGATGGGTATTTCTGAAAAATGTTCTGTGCAGTTAGATATTAACTTTGAGGGTTTGCAGCGTTGGTGGTTGGTTGTGTTGGCTTTTTTTTTTTTTTTTAAGTTGATTTTCAGTTTCAAGCTCTGGGAAAGGGTTTATTATTAGCTACTGTAAAGTCATTTTGAGCTGGCTTGGTGACACACAGCTGTTACTGCAGGGAGCGTTGTTAATGAGTTTAAGGTTACCACAGAGTCCGAAGCTGTGTTGGCTCTGGAAGCTCATTGAGCTGTGTGTTAGATTTTGATGTTCCATATACGTCTCCAGAGGGGTTTCTGCCTCCACTGGAGCCACAAGCTGGATAAAGGTGGAGTCTTTTTCTGCAAATCTCACAAACTAGTCTAGCATGTCTCAGCCTAGGGTCCAGTGAGGGATAGGAGTCCATGATATTGGGCTGTTTTCTGTGAAAACAGTGAGAAGGGAAATCAAAAGGATCTGTAGCTGAAAAGGTTTAATGCCACCACACCCCCAACAAAAGAGAGCTGAGAACACCAGAACTCACTTCATGCAGCGTGCAAGAGGGTTGCACCAGGATAAGGGAGCTCCTCGTGTCAGCCCTGAGGGCTTTCTGCTTCCTTCTGAGTCTCCTTCCCCCAAGCTTTCCCCTTCCTTTCAGCAGAAACTCCACAAGTGTGGACGTCCTGGGCCTCCCCTGGCGGAGGAGGCTGCTGGGACCTGGGCAGCTATGTGCCATGCAGACACGTGCTCTGCTGGGAGAGCTGGAAGGAAAACCTGATGCCTCGGCAGTTGTCTGCACACTGCCTGGCTTCTGCCAGGCTACAGAAGCAGTTTCTCTTTAGAAATTGGCTGGCATTCACAAAAAAAAAAAAAACAAAAACAAAACCCACCAAAAACCAAAAGAGGAAACATTTAAATGATGGAAACAGAAACTACCCAAACCCTATTTTCTGCCTTTCTCTATGCTTGTGGTTGTGGTAACTCTGCAGTGGTCAGTAAGGGATGTCCGTTCCTCTCCTCGCAGGCTGGCTGGGCTGGCAGCCCTGCCCGGGGAGGGGGCAGGCAGAGTTAAGGAAGGATTTTGCACAGAGCTGTCAAGTCTGAACAGTAGCAAACAATGGTGCGTGGGTTTTGTTGTTTATACGGTCCCTTGGTGCCTATGTTGCAGAAAGTTGATGGTTTTAAGACCTGACTTGGAGCAAAAATAGCTATGAAGTTGTCTTAGTATTTCTTCTTGAGTAACTCCCCCACCTAAAACTGTTAGGGTTGAGTGAACACAGGGTGATCGCAGGGTTTTATGCAGTGATTTTCCATCTTGTGTTGTTATACAGTAGACCATGGACAGGTAATTCCCAAGATGTAAATCCAGCCCCTTTCTTAGATAATTTCTGCATAGAGAGTGCTTCTCCCCAATCCTATAAAGGGATATACTTGCCCTGCTTTCTTTTAAGGCAGGACGGTGCAGAACATGTAGCTTAAGACAATCTCTGCAGACAGTTTTGCCAGGCAACAGCTCATAACTGCAACTGGAGATTAGTGCATCATCCCCAAATCACAAATATTACAGATATTTTCTTTACCAGCCACGGGAAGATGATGGGTGAAAGGAAGAGCAGGTGCTGGAAGCAGTGTGAGGACTTTTGTTAGCCTGAAGGGAGCAGTCCTAATTTCTGTTTTGAAAACTTGTTGAAGGGGCTGGGGAGACACATGACCCCACAGTTCACGTGATTCATTCTAAGAGCTGGGGATACCACCATAAACTGGTGCTTGGCCGGTCTGTCCCCAGGGAAAGCAGAGGATTTTGCATCGCGCTTGCTCTCTGCTGCAGCTGAGTGCACTGGGGTGGTGTGGGCTGACCCTCGAGGAGGGAAAGTTGGTTTTCCGCATCTGTGTTTGGTGAGAGACCAAGGCTGCTGCGGGGGAGTGTTGAATCATGGCGTTCCCCAGCTGGTTGCGTGGTTTTCCAGCGATAAGTGTGCACTGAGGATGAACTGCATGGGGCCAGCCCCGCTCTTGGTTGTGAGGGATGTGGCAGCTGCTTGCCACCTCCACCGAGCATCCCCCGGCTGCTGGGCTTTCACCGGGGAGGCCAGCACAGGACAGGGCCGTGGCAGGCTTTTAATCAAATTGGCTGATTTTATTAAAAATTCTCAAGGCCACTGAAGGAATTAAATTAATCTGCCATTTCCATTTAAAAGGAGTGTCAACTGGGCATGCACCTCCCTTGGGCATCGGGAAAGTCTCTGCTCTTTGCTGATGCCAGCTAAACGTTGCAATAAACAGATGCTTTCCTGTTTCAACACTCTATCTTATGGGCCTTTTAAAAAAGGAGAGAAAAAGGAAAATAAAAAAACAGCTTTATGGCTGATCAGCCATAAACTGGTGGCGTTTGAATAATTACTCTGTAAATAAGCTGTGTGTGCTATGACACCAGGCACTGGGCTGCAAGCCTTTAGGGTTGCTCTAAAGGGGGGATGCTCTCTGCCAGAGATGACGAATGAGCACAGCGATTTGCTGCATCCTCCTCTCCCTTCCCCTGTCTGCCTTCTACCCATTTGTTTGGAGATTTTTAGGCCTGTGGGGTTCTCCTGCTGATGGAGTGGAGGGGCTGGAGTGTCCCACAAACGGGTGACCGCTTGGTATCTGGTGGGTGGTGGCAGGGAGTCAGGTCTGAAGATGGTCCTGTGATTTCAAAAGCTCCCATGTGCCTCTGAAGCCAGAGGGATCACGAGCCGCTGTGTTGTGTCAGGAAGGGGGCAGCTCCCTGGTGTAGTTCTTCTACGTGGTTTTGTTATTTTGTTTGCATTTGCAAGGGAGGTGCTTTTCCCTTTTCCCCCCTTTTTCCTCCTCTCCCCCAAAGTCCATTACGGGTGAGCAAAGCCACGTGGGGTTCAAGGAAGTCTAGTGCAAGAAGGAAAAAAACCGAAACCCCACCCTATTTTCTCCAAAATAAGCTGTTGAGAGAAAGATCTTTGAGTGGGGGGTAACCAGCTCTCTTGTACCTTTGGCACTGGGGTGCCTGACTACCTGGAGCAGACTCTGCTTCCCTTGTACCCATCGTGATATTGATGAGCACCTCTCAAGTGTATGGGTGTGAGCGGGTTTTGCACAGCCCTTTGTGTCCTCCTGGGGCCTGGGGTCACAGGGTAATGGGATCTGCTGTACTTGAACGGATTTTGATAGGCTTTCCTCTATCTGTTTTGGTGGAGAAGATTAGAGGGTTGATTAGATCTGTAGTGAGTAACCTGGTGGCTGTTGAATTTCTACTTGAACATTTTGAAATGACTGGAATTTGGGTTCGGAAGGAAAAATGCAGGCAGGATTTGGGGGCAGTTGCTAACTGGGATCTCAGGACTAATTCAGGCTAGACCTGCTGATACTGAATTTTAACAGGGTTCTATCTAATTTATTTATCCTATTCATTTAGTCAATGCCATCTAAAAAGAGCAGATGCCTTCAAAAAGGTGGAGGGCTTAAGGGTTTGTTAGGTTACTAAAACTGTTCTTTCTGAAGATGAATGAAGATAGCACATGTGCTTTTCCCCAGCAGTGTCAGAAGATGTAACATTATTCATCCAGCAAAGGAGAGTGGGTCTTCTGGACCCTGTCTGACTATCCACTAAACAAGCATGTATTTTTGGACGATTTGTGTGACAGCTGTGCCTCAGTTTCCTGATCTGTAAAATGGTACCATCCTCCTCTGGGAAGCAGAATTCATTGCTTGCAAAACACTTGCAAACCCTTAAATGAAAATCTGTGCAACCATGCAAGGCAGCATACGTGTTTTTTCAGTTCCTTGGTAACGCAACCGTAGAGAAATGAGGCAAGCTGCTGTGTTCGTATTAAACTCTGTGTCGCTGACCTCACTGATGCTTCTTATGCAATGGTGTGATTTTTGGCCCTCAGTACGTGTCAAGCACTGTTTGAGTTGAATATCTGGTGAATGCTGAGCCTCCAGAACAACTGCTTAGACTCTCTTGGCTCGTGAGAAAGGATCTTGCTTTAAATAAGGTGAGATTTGCTGTGAAACGCAGGAAAGCCGCAGATGCCCTTTCCACAGATGCTGGGTGATGTTGCAGATGTGCCCGATGGTGCAGAAACACCTCGTGTTGTCAAGGCAGCAACCCCAATTGACTCCCCACAGTAAGGTCCTTGCATGGCCTGCCCTGACCTCTCCGTGTTTCTTTTTAAATTAGCTTGAGTGTAATAGCCCCATGTTAATCGCACCTCACAAATTATTGCTAAATTGTAGACTCCTGACCTTTCATTTGAGCCAAATCTTTTCCTGGAATAATTAATAGAGGCTTGGCTGGTATTTCACCAACAAATGCCTCTACGGAGGGTTTGAAGCAATTCTCATCTATGCCACTGAAGATAAGAGTTAAAAGGATTGACGGGATGTCCCACGTTGTGTGCGATGGGAGGCAGAACCATGGGCTGGAGTCAGGACTGTGATTTCCTACAGTCTTATTGATACTTGTGTCCTGGCATGGGAGAAGGTACCCAAAGCCCTTTTCTCTCATCATCGTGCTGAGATCCACTCTGGGAAACACTTGGCAAAGCTGAGAAGCTTGGACAGTGGGTAAAACTGAGAGGAGTAGGTATTTTCCTTGCAAAGAAAGGTCTACCGCTTTGGCAGGCTTCTTTCCATGATTTTTTGTCCTTACCTCCTTCCCTTCAGCTGGAGGAATGTAAGTCTGTGGCCCTCTTTGTGTGCTGGACACACATGGGCTGCAAAACCGACATATAGCTAGTGTTTGCTGTTGGAAGAGTTCCTCAGTCTCTTGGTGCTTCCTTTGCTAAGAAAGGCTTAAGTCCACTTTCTGCAGGATTTAGCTGGGTGATTTGTGCATCTTTTGATTGAGCTGGGGCTATGCTTTTTGCCAGGGCCTGCAGGTCTTCCCCATGGTCCTTTTCAGCAGAGAATAAACTGTTTTATTTGAAGCCTTGCATGACCTTTAACATGGCTCATTCCTCCTCCTTCCTCCCCTGGGAAGAAGAGCAGACCAGAGCCTGAATGCCCTCTGGCTGATCCCCAGGGGAAATTTCCAGGAGAAATTTCTGTCTCCAGAGACTCAACATTTTCAACAAATCTCAGGAAAAGACCTCACTGTGGCTGCGCTTCCGAGATCCGCATCAATGCTTCCATTTGTCAGAAAGCAAGAATGAGCCATGCATTAAGTTTTGGAGCCAAGTAGCATCAGCATTTTTAGTGGAGATAGCTTTGGAAGAGAAAAGCCTTACTATGAATAATTAAGAGCTGAGGAGGCATCTGGCTGGCCCTTCCTTCAAAGCAGATAGCCAGGTTTCAGTGAACTGCTCTTGTGAGAGATCAAACTAGACGAGGTGCTGGTTGGGGATTGTGTGGTGGTGATAACATGGTGGTGAATCCAACCTTTTTATGATGGCTTTAGGTAATCTGGAAGCAAATGTATAAACTAGAGGTGGAGGAAATTTCTGTCTAATCAGCCAGAGACACAGGCTTTCTTCTTCCTTCCTCTTCCTCAGAAGAAAAGAATAGGTACAGTGCAGGCTTATGCTAACAGGTGCAATTTTGTAGGAGTTTCATAGTCTTACCACATTTAATAAGCTTATTGCAGAAATGCATCTGTTAAACATGAGTTATGTTTGATGGGAGAGAGGAGGCTTTTGTAAGCATGTGGGTAGGTAACTGTGTCTGTGCTCCCACTGTCGCATTGGAGGAGCTGAAACCAGGAGTTGAGGTGATGTTTTGAAGCTGGTGCTGAAGCACACAGGAGTTGACTACACAAGACTTCCAAGTACTTCAGAAAGTGAGATCCCGGTTCTTTGTGCCTTTTTGTTTGTTTGGGAAGAAGCATGTGACAGTTATATCCTTCTGATCTTCCTTTTTTGTGCTTTTCCTTTAATACTGTTGCTGTGACTGCTGCACAGCCTTTGAGCAATCTCTTCCTCCATCTAGCTATTTAACTCCATGAAAAGAGGCAGCGGGGTTGTTTTTGTGAGTGAGTAGTTGTAATATCTCTTCACTTTGTTATCATAAATATTTTACACAGAAGCAATTTTGCTTCTTGGTTTTCCGACTTTAGGGTGTCCTAACTACAGGTTTGCTGATACACACAGCAAGTCAGCACTATTGGCTGACCCTCTGCATTTAGAAGGGGGAAAAGCTGTATGAGAGGTGTCTTCAGATACTCTCTTGTTTTGCAGATACTGTAACAAATGCTTCAGGTCCTTTACTAGTTGAAATAGCTAAGACTCCGGGGTCTACGCTAGGAATCACACTGACAACAACCATGCACCGGAACAAGCAGGTCATTGTCATTGACAAGATCAAGCCAGCCAGCGTGGTGGACAGGTACAGATCTGAGCAGGCTGCTCCTAGCTCTGCTTTTCCCTCCTCCGCTGTATTTTTATCCCCTTGTTAGTTATATACCATTCTTCCCTGCCTGACCTTGAAGTGGTCGTGTCCACATCTTCTTAGCACTAAGTGTACTAAAAATATCTGACCCAACACCAGCAGGCACTCCTCGCCGGGAGTGAGTGTAACTCAGTGCATGTGAAAGCTGAGCTCTGTTTTAAAATTCTCAGATTTGACTGCCCTGGAGCTGTGGAATGGCAAACACCTATCCTGAAAACTTCTGGCTAGACCCTTTTTCTGATGGGCAAGTCAGCTAGTCACCCTTTGCATGGGGATCCCGAAAGACAGACCATGATGCAGAGCTAACCGTGGGTAGTTGTGTCGCGGAGCTGAACTGCTGCCCTTTAGGATTTGACTATGTTGCTGAGTGAGCCCTCAGCCATCCAGACTAGCTATGAGTGGGCACTATTAAAAACTTGAAAGATCTTTCCCAAGCTACCAGCAGCACTGACTCAAGCATGAACCATCTTAGTTGGTATTTTGGGCAGCGCTTGTACCTAAGGTTCAAATTGGAAACACAAAAAAAAAAAGGGGTGGTGGTGGAATTCACGTGAATTCACACAATAATTCACAGTAAGTTTCTGGTCCCAATTGTAAGGATGTGGATTTTGGCCATGTGTATAATCACCTCTCTTGCTGTTTTCTTTGCAGATGTGGTGCGTTGCATGTTGGTGACCATATTCTCTCCATCGATGGCACAAGCACGGAGCACTGCTCCTTACTAGAGGCAACTCAGCTTTTAGCTGCCACTTCAGAAAATGTCAAGCTGGAGATATTACCTGTTCACCAAAGCAGGCTGCCTTTGAAGCCTCCAGAAACAGGTGTGTCCTCTGTGCAAACACTGTTGGTTGCCCTCAGAACTCACTTGAGATTCCCTACTGGGCTTCTTACTACTTGAATGCTGGCAGCAGACTCCAAAGAGAGACATCTGTGGAGGAAAAAAAAAAAAAAAGATGTTTTGATGAAATGCATGTGATTAGATGACGTTCTTCAAGGATGTGAATAGGAAAAAAAAGGTAACATCTGTGCTTGAATGGGGAAATCGGAGTTGGGAATCCCAGGGCTTTGCAGTGCTGATTGCTGTGCAAGCCACTTCCATAGTACCTCAGATAAGAGACTTTAATGGAGAGGGAGGAAAACAACCTTAGTGCTGGCAAATGTATTTCCGACCTCAGTTTTCATTTGCAGATGCGTGGTAAGGCTCTGTAAAGGACGTGTCAGTAGCTCGGCAGGGTCCTGCTGGACTTCCTTAGGAAACAAAACTGTAAGAGAAATGTTCATCTTCCAGACCAACCTGTTTGAATGGCAGCTGTATCTGGGCAGCCAGGGGTAGGGTGAATGCATCTGTAGCTGATGCTTTCCACCCCACTCACCCCCCACCACCAAAGAAATACAGGGGGAAAAAATTCTGGCTCCAGTGAAATCAAGCCCAAAGCTGCCTGTAAACGTCATTAGGAATTCCCCCTGGTGAGCATCCTTGTTGCCCACCTTTAGTTTCTCCTTCCATGTGAACATAGCTTCTGTACTAGTAGATTTGTTGCAACTCTTGCCTGCGGTTTTGTTTCAGTCTGTACTGGTGGTCTTATAATTCAGGTGTTTCAGGTGTGACTGTTCAGTACCAGTCCCTTTTGCAGCAATTTTCAACCACCTGTCTCTCAGGAACACGCAGTTTAACAATACTGGTGCGCAGAAGCCCTGGGCACAGCTCTTCTCTCTGTTCTCTTCTAGGGGGAGTTGGGGAGAGGAGGCAAATGTGTTGTCATCTTTAACATGATGCAGTGAAACATAAAATCTAATAACATCTCCATGACTAGAAGTAAATCTCTTGCATGTCCAGTCCAATTTGTGCAGAATTAAAACATTTTAACAAAGGGGATGGATGACTTGACCTTTGTGCCCAAGAAAAAATGGAAAGCTATAATCCTTTTTCAATGGCTGTTAAAATGAACTATTCTCCTCCTTCCATTAGTGCCCTGGTCCTAATCTTCTTTCAGAATATATGCATTCAGCAGCAGCTCAGGAGAAGGAGGTTCTGTGGAAAGAGAACTTGGTGTGTTCAGAGCCAAACCTCCATGCATCACATCAGTTTGCTGTGGCAGAAATACAGAACACAAATTTGGCAGAGTAATTGCAACACATGAATATGAAAAATAAGGATTACAACAATTGTTCCCATTTTTGATTAATACGTGAAGGGTTATGATCCATGAGGCAAGGATGCTGTTCATCCACATGGCTGTCAGCAGGCAGAGGCCTGTGGTTGGAGACCAGTGCGTGGGCTTCAACCTTCACCAGTGCTGATGGGGATGGGAAAGGGAGGTGGTGGTGGAGACAGGAAGGAGAGCACCTTGGGGAAGAGGAGCAGCTCACAAAGCGTGCTCCTCGGTGGTGTAACCAGCCATGGCACTGTGTGGCACACGGTGAGCAGCCAAGGAACCACATCAAAGTTGACAAACTGTGTTTGGACGTGGGAAAGGTGCTGCCTTCTGCTCCAGATGCCAAGTGCCAACTCCACAGGCTGCTTTTTCTGTGTTTAGGGAAACAAACAGGGGCAGTAAGGAAAAACGTGCCTTGCAAGAGCAAACTGTCATGGTTGACAGAGAGAGTCAACCCAGGAAAAGCAGCTGAGGAGAGAAGGCTGTGCAGACGCATCCCCGCTCAGCATTTGCATTACTGAGTCATGCCAGCGTGTGCCTGCATGGGGCCTCTCAGTATATTTTTTAAATGTGGCTTCTTGTGCAATAGAAATCGAGTTATTGAGGAGGGGGAGAGGAATCCGAAGCTGCAGCTGCCATGCAAAAATACGGTCTCGTGCTGAAGCACAGGATTTGTCAAACTGAGTTTGCTTTCTCTGTAGCTCTGGGGGTATTTGGAGAGTTTGTGAGAGGATTATGCTGTACTCACAAGTTGAATGGGAGCGGGTGGGTGGGTGTCCTCAGGCAGGGATGGTGTGTGAAAGCTTGGGGAAGGCGCTTGTAGGTTTTTATCGTAGAATTGTCCAAAATCTCTTCTCTTCCCCAATGCACTGACAGCCGAGTTTCAAAGGTACTTTTTTCTCTTGTCAGATATGAGATAAGAATCTGCAGATAAATGGGAGAGTTTTAATTACTATAAATGGATTAAATGATTTTGTGTATATGCCCATAAGCTCTGTCCCTCATGTTCAAAGTGTTTAATTTTATTAAGAACTTTCCTTTTTGTTTAGATGTAGTGACATTTATTAATTTGATTTTTGTTTTTAAGCGCTGCCTGGCTCTGAGTTTACTTTTGAATCCACAGAATAAAAACGGCAGAGCTGGAAGGGTATTTTTTTAAGAGCTTGATAGACTAAGGCTAAACTCACTAAATGTTTAGAAAAGACTAAATTTAATCACTATATTGATTGGAAAACCTGACCTAAATGATTTGAAGCCTGCGATGTGCACACACAAAGTGGATTTCCACTGTTAAAGGCACTAACCAATGACCTTTGATGAGATCTCTGGGTGGACTCACTAAATAAACTGAGTCCCTGTGCGTGGTTTGCACTCTCAGAAAGCTCAGGTAGTACCAGCGCTGGTGGCATTTCTGCCTACTTGAAGGACACAGAACTGGGAGAAGATCTCATCCCGGAACAGTGGTTGCCAGTCCCTGCAAGTGGTTGCAACGTTAAGAGCTCTGGGATAACTCGTGGCTCCAGTGATGCTCCTCTGTAGGATGCAATTCATGTTTAGCTGAATTTTTAAAAGAGATACTTGCGTTCTTGCTCGTTAGCCAGCACTTCCTCTTGGAAGAAAATAGATCCAGGCAGCATGGTGCAGAGATTGGTGAGAGAAAACCCAGTGCTGCTGGGCAAGGAAAACCAAACTGACCCTGTGCTGCCCCAGGGGCAAAAGGAGTGTCAGTGAGAACGGATGTTTGAGGCACTCCAGAGGAGACCTGTGGCATCGTGACCTGGTGTTGTAAAGCCACGGTTCCTGGGACAAGGGATGTCCAGATGATGGATGTCACGCTGCAACGGATTTCTGCCAACGTGTGCTGGGCTGGGGTTAGGGTTGAAGCTAAAGCAGTTATGTGGCCTCGAATAGAGTCTGCTGTGTTGGTGCCATGTTTTAATTTGCTGTGTGCCACAGTGTTGGCATTTCTTCCTATGTTGGTGGCCTTCTGTAATTGCCTTTAAGCAGCAGTGTATAAAATCCCTTTTGTTCTGGTGAGCTGGAGGTGGCCTTCCGCTACTCCTCTCTTTCATCCGTATGTGCACCCTGCAATGGATTCCCGGCCAAGAGCAGCCGATAAACAGCCAAATGCTGAAGCCAAGCAAGGTACTTGGAGCAGTCCTTGGCATGTGCAGAAGGCTTTGTGCCTTGTCCCCGGGAGGGCAGCTCCGGCAGCAAGATGGGAAACAGCACAGAGAAGTTTCCCCAGTGCTGTCGGATAACCCTGATGGCCTCCGCGGGAAACCTGTGGCCAGAGGGAGCTTCTGCGTGTCGCACAACAGACTGCAAATGATAATGACATCTGTGTGCTGCCAGCATGGCTTAGGCAGGTTATCGGCCTAGGATGTAGAGTTTTTTTATGGGGAAGGGGTGGATTTCTGCCACTTTGCATCAAGTGTCATGAGGTTATGTGGGGATGTGTTTTCCCTGCTGGTGCTTGACACACTGTGGCTGGATCCTGACTTGTTCAGAGCCAGTATGGGGCTCTTTTTTACTATCTCCTGGCTTCTACCTCTTACCTTTTCTTTCTCTGACTTCTCCTCCCTACCTGTGGTGATTTCTGCTCCCCTGGGTGCCATCAGTCAAGGTGCAGAAGAGTGACCACCACCACTGCTGGGACCCCTGTGTCAACTACTGTCACACCCACCACCCCGGGCACTGCAAGACACCCACTTGGAACCAGACGTCTGGACAGGATTACTGCAAATGTAACCTCAGCGCATGGTGTTGCCTCCATCCCTGCCCGTGTTCGTTTGTATTGTGCCCCTCCATTTCATTAATACCCAGCTCTGTAGCCTGGCTTGTCACTCATTTCCTCCTCCGTCGTCTGGGTCTGTTTCCACAGGTCCAGGGCTGAGGTACAAAATCAGGGTCTGCAGCCCAGCACACACAGACCTGGTAACTGCACCAAGAGCAGCGTGCTGGGCAGACCCGTGCTCCCATCCTCTGACCCCACACCCCACTGCCTGGTTCCGTACGGCAAAAACGTGTTGCCGTGGGACAAGGAGGGCGCCTCTGGTGATGTGTGGGAACGTGATACAACACCACATCCAGCTCAGCCCTGGTGCCACACAGTGTGTTAGCGGCAGGATTATGGCTGTTTCAAAAATCTGTAAACTACCATCTTTCAGGAAACAGGCTCTGCTCAGCCCCAGGGTTCTTGTCTTGCGGCAGGAAGGCAGGGAGAAGGCAGCATTGCACTGTGTCTGAACCATGGGAGGCAAACAGGGCAGCTCCACTGTCCAGCAGCTCAAGTTCAAGCTATGGCTTCGCTTTGTATGTATTTAAGTTTCGTTAGTGCCGTCGTGCTAAAGTGTTGTTGACTGCCTTGCATCCATGATGAATTTGTTACCTGGTGGCCTGGATGCTGCAGTGACAGGCAGCCCAGTCACTAGAGTCACTGCACACCAGACAGCGATGTCCATCTTGAGCCTAAGCCCACTCTCACAGCTCTCCTGGAGCTGCAAGCCCAGAACAAGGTTCTCACCACAATCTTGAGCCCTGGAGCTGGTAAGGAGCTAGTCCAAACACAGTAGGTGCTAGATGAACCTGCTATTGCATGTCCTTAACGTGCTCTGTATTTCCCCAGCTCTGGTGGCCGCCAACTTCTCATCTCCCACCATGAATGCGCAGGGCTTCCCCTGCCAGAATTCGAACACGCTACCTCGCAGCTCCCACCCCATGAGCCCGCGCACCACCATGCTGAGGAGGAGGCAGAAGAAGAAGGAGCACAAGAGCTCACGTAAGAGTGGTGGTGCGGCTGGGCTGGATGGGGTGTACGTGCATGCCTTGCTGTCTTCATTGTCTTTATTGTTGAGTATTAGCCAGGGTAGGGGCACTCAGCACTGTTAGCGCTTCCCTAATCCTTGATTGCTGTCCCCACCGCTGCCAGACTGAGGTCTGTGACCAGACCTGCTATGTTGACCATGCCTACCCTGACCTTCTGCCTCTCTCCTCCTCAGTGTCGCTGGCCTCCAGCACGGTGGGTCCTGGTGGGCAGATAGTCCACACGGAGACAACAGAGGTGGTGCTCAGGGGAGATCCTTTAAATGGCTTCGGACTTCAGCTACAAGGAGGCATCTTTGCTACCGAAACCCTGTCTTCCCCACCTCTCGTCCGTTTTATTGAGCCTGACAGCCCGGCAGAGAGGTTAGAGACCTTGCCCTTGGATGCTGATGGTGCTGCTGCTGAGCATTTCATGGTTTGGTTTGTTTTCTCTCCTCAGAGGCTCATTTAGATATTTACTATCATCCTTGTAATATCTCCCATTCTTCACTGGGCATGGTTTACTATCACTGCCATTTCTGCACTCGTCGGCTGACCGTGACCTCCCTCGCATCCCAGGTGAACGTCTTGGCACCAGGCTGCGGCTGTTCTGGGTCCTCCCAGAGGAGGAAGGGAGTGTGTGTCTGTGTGAGAGAGCCATTCCCATTCCTTCCTTTTTTTTTTTTTAAATTCTTTTTTTTTCCTTCGTTCTCTTTGAAAGATAAAGCTTTCATCTGGGTGCATAAAGGGAAAAGACCTAAACAAGTGGGCCCAGCAAAGTGTTTTCTACCTGGTTTCATTGTAGCAGAGCCCACCTGTATAAATTGGCCTTAAAGCCAAGGTTTTGAACCACAGAGGAGGGCTCTGGTTGAGGAGCAGATAGGTGCTGCATTTAAGTACTCTTGCTTTTGGCTCTATAATGCTGAGAAGAGGGCAGAACGGAGGAGTGTCATTACCTGCTGCGTGTCACCCCATGGGGACACTGGGAGCAATGACTCCTCCGGCAGCTGAGCCTTGACTCGGGAACTCTGGCTGCTCTGGTTAAACTTTTTCCAATACCCTTGCTGGCTGGATTTAAAGTCTGCTCGAGTGTCTGTGCACTAAGATGTAGATGCCTTCTAGCAAGGTTTTTCATACTAGACGCACCAGGTCCCATCATGGCTTGAGCTCTTGTGGGGTGGAAAGGAGAGCTGGTTTTGTCAGGCAGATGAAATAGTGAGGGGTGAGTGAGCTGCCACTTCTGCCCCCGTGCTGGTTTCAATTCCCGCCTGAGATTTCCACTGTTGGTACGTCCTGCCTAGTGGAGCCTGAGGTGCAATGGTGTGGCAGTGCTCAGTGCCGTGGGAGAAGTCCAAAAGCCTCATCGGCATGTGCTGATGGTTTGGTGTCCCCAGGCCAGCCTGGGAAAACAGCATACGGGGGAGTCGTATGTCAGGAAAAGCACCTGCAGAAGGCAGTGCAAGTCCTTGCTGTGCAGAGCAGTCCCCGCCTGGTGGCTTCTCCAAGCACCACGCAGAGGCAGGTCAGAGGAGCAGTGCCTGGCGCTTGTGTCTGGGGAAGGACGGGGACAAGGGGCTGGCACAGGGAAAAGTGTGATACGGGTTAAGAGGTTTCAGAAGCCTTTTATGCCTTTTGTTTGTTTCCAAACAGGGTTTAAAAAGGAAAGTGATGGTGTTTTGGTTTTTTATCCTCTATTACCAGTGTGAATTTGGCTCACATTGCAAAGCACCAAACTCCTTTTATAAATCAGGCAGCATCAAAGCCTGCTGTCCCAGGGGAGGAGGGAGATGTGCTGAAATCTGCCTGGCTTTTTTTTATCCTCTTGCCAAGCCTGGAGTGAAAGCAGAGACGGGTGGTGCGGTGTTGCTTGGCTCTCATGTGTCACACACGCTGCTCTCCCTCTCAGCTGCCCACCCAGCAGGATTCCCGCTTTCCTGGCTACCGCTTTCTGGCAACAGGGAGCAATCCTCTCTGCGTTTGCAGCCTGGATTTGATTTGGGGATTAAATTTCTGCTGTGTATTTCTTCCTTTCTTAGACCGTGCTGCTCTTCCTAGCTTGCAGGAAAACATTGTCTTTCCTCCCCATCTTGAAGTTAAGTGCCCTGGGTTTGCAGCGTTGGGAAAAAGGCTTTTTGTTTTCTTTTGTTTTCATTTTACTCTTTGTTTCTTGTTATCCCGCAGAGATTGTTTGCTTCACCCTTCCTAGACACCTTATTCCCTGCCCTTGAGAGGTTCTGCTGTAACTGCAACCCAAGACATTAGAGACATTTTTCTTCCTTTTACTGAGCCGGGCTCTCGGCTGCGGCTGGGCTGTGCTCTTTCTTGTGTTGCCCTTTGCAAAAGAGGGTGATCAGTGGGGATACGGGGATCAAGCTCAGCAGCCTGGGTCTGTCCTTTGTGTTCACACACTCCTGTGCAAGACCTATGAATCTGAATGTGCTGTTGCACAAGGGCACGATCCACAATCGCTTCGTTCATCTGGGTTGCTGTGGAGGAGCTGCCTCTTGGACATCTAGCAAATTAGAGTGCTACCAGGGGGGAGGATGGCATCACCCTCTTTTTCAGGGAGGTTGGCCTGCGTCACATTTATTATCTGGTCCGTGCTAGCTTGTGACAGGCGGTTTGAAGCAAAAGCTCTCACCTCCCTGACCTGTGATTTGTTTTACAGCCAATAGCCTCTAATAAACCTCCCTCCCCACCTGTTGTTTTGTTTCCTGGGTGCAAAATGAAGCCTTTGAGCTCCAAATGAGACAGTGATTCAGCCCCCATTATCAGCGGGGAGGGTGGAATAGGAAGATGCCTGACATCCCCTCTTGGCTGCCTTGAAACAGCAGCTTTTGTGTCCTTCCTCACCCAGCTGTCATTGACAGCAGGGGAAGAGTATCTGGCTTCTCTATCCCATATCCAAAATCAATGCTTCCTGCTGAGTTACATGTTTTCTAGCTCTGCTCAGACACAGTTGTTTGATCATTGTGTTTCTGGCATTTGAGTACGAATAGTTTGTAAGAGGGAAGTTTAACAGCTGGGTGAAGCTGTCAGCAAAGCTTTGATCTTTAGGGGGCTGGGACTGGCCCGCCAATTTACAGACACAGAGGTACAGACATAGAGAGATGTGCAAGTCTGACCTGTGCAGGCCAGCTCGGGGGTGTTTAAGGGCACAATGGATCAGTTTCTGCAGCCAGCAACGTGACCATGACTGCAGCTGCTGCCACCCTACAGCTGGAGCGACCATGCAGACGCTAATGATGCTGAATGAGATCTTCAGTGCATGTCCTGCCCAAGGCTTGAATAGGTGCTGCTCTGTGTTCAGCAAGACACCTTCACTGCTACTGCTCTGTTGCAACCTTTGAGCCTGAGAAATAATTCATGACAGAATGCAAGTCTCTGCAACCCCTGGGAGACATTCCCGTCATGGACTCCAACACATCCATGGAGCTGCCTTTTAGTCTGGGAGGTGTCTGCGCTCTTGTTCTTTTACGCAGCATCAAAGCAAACATTTGCCACCTTTCCCACCAGAGCTGTCTTCTCACAAAACAACCATTTCTTGTGTTCTTCACTCAGGGTAGATTTCCCTGGGTGTTTTACAGCCAATGGCTCTGTTGGGTCAGAAGTATTTTATTTCTTTTACTATTAGCCTCAGTCAATCATGGTTGTTTAAACTCTGGTCTTGCAGGTTTATAAAAGTTTATGGAGTGAAGCCACAACCTTCTGGCTTCCTCCACGAGTGCAAGGAGACCCAACGTGCCTTGTTAACCCTTCAGAAGGATTTCAGTTTTCAACTGTGCTGTGCCCTTGTGTTGGGAGCAGGGCCCGGGGAGCCAAGACAAGACCGCTCCTGTGTAAAAGTATCTCATGATCTCCCAGGCCTTGCAGCTGAAACAGTGGTACCAAAGCGGGTTGTATCCTTGTGTGACCTTGAAATGACACAGTGATGTCTGTGTGATGCCAACACTGATCCCTTCCTTCCAAAAGGTGCGTTCTTGCCATAGTAGGAGAGCTCTAAATGCTGGAGGAGGCGTCTCTGTCGTACTCTTTGCCATCTTCATATTTATAAGCTGATATTTCCAAGCACTTCTATGTGGCTGCATATCCACAAGTCCAGTAAAGGACTGTAATTAAACTTGATGTAATTTATTCGCAAGGGCGGATTCATGTATACACCATAGAGTTGTCTGTCCTAATCTGAGTCTCCTTGAACAAACACTTCTGAATTTACATCTCATAAAATTACCAGTGTTTTTCCATGGGTGGCATGAACTCAGGCAGCAGTGTAAATATACTGCAAGTTTAATACCTTCCTACCAGTAAAATAACCTCCCTCGGCTCTCTCCAAACTTGCTTATACTTCAGCTTTTGCTAGGCCACTAGCAAAAGCTTGTGCTTTTTTCTTGATAACCAGCCCTTTCATATATGTTCTGTTGTTTGGCGGAGAATAATACAGCCAGCGTCTGTTGCCTTTGTTATCTTTGTGTGCCCAGGAGTGGCGGTACAGTGTTTTCTTACAATTGAATTGGGTGTGAGTGATGAAGGGCGGCTGGAAGGATTAGTAAAAACCAGACTGTCTTCTGTGAAATATCAGTGGAAGCTGACATCTAGAAAAGAGAGGGCAAAGGATGTGTGCGATCGTTAAAGAGCAGGGAATAAAGATTCTCTGGTGAAGGCTTAAAATGGGATAGATGATGCTTTCTGGGAATTCTTTGTGGCAAAATAACTCCAAATGTAGAGGTGAACCTTAGCTTTGTTCCCATAGCCCTCAACCTGTTTTGGAGACCACTCTGTAGCTGAGGTTAATGATGGAGGAGGAATGGTTTCCCAAGCTCTGCCCAAGTGGACAACCTTACAGACAGGTGATGAGTGGAAAACCTGAAAAAATGTGCTTATAGCAAACAGCTGTGAAGGGGGAATACTATACTCTTGATTTTGTAGAGCCATGGGCCAACTCAGTAACTTGGAAGATGGTGTTTCTAGTGTTACATTTTATTTAAAAGAAAGGGGCCGGGAGGGTGGATAATGAATGTAGGAATGTAGTGGTTCATGTGTGAGGAAAAAACTCGCTTATAAATACAGAGTGATCCCAAGAGAGAAACTATGCTGTAGCAGTATATCTCTAACAGACCCCTGCCACCACTGGGGTTTTTTTTTCCAGCGTATAAAAACCTGCTGATGTGTGTGTGCTGTTGGAGAAACCAAGTCTAAACAAAAAACCCCGAAGCACCAGTTGCGGTTATGTTGGTGGGCTATTGCATCAGAATAATATTGGTCTTTCAAGGCAGTTTATACATTTGGCTTCCAGAAATGCAATTGCAAAGGATAAATGATTATTCAATCTGCTGAGACACTTCAGTGAGTTCACTGGATTGTGGCTTCAGTATTAGCCATGTATTAAAGCAGAGGAATCCATGCCGTTTTCAGTGCCATTAGTTTGGGTTTCAGAGGGCGCAGGTACATGGGAAGAACCTTATACCGTTAGACAGAGTAGGAGGGCACATGCCCTGTCATTTATCACTCTCATCTCTGGGCCATGATGTTGGCTTTTAGGAAGGTGAGGGTTACTTTTTTTTTTTTCCTGGAAATTGCAGGAAATAGGACCAAGAATGGTTATTTAGGAACAAAGTATATCTGAATTTAAGCAAACCACAATGGTTTGCTGCCCTGTGACCTTCCAGGGGCTCTTGGTACTGGGATGAACATTGCAGAATGAGTTCTCTTTGGGGCCACTTCTGCAGGATTTGTCACTGCTCTGTGTGTCTTGTAAGAGATTTGTCTAGCAAAAGTAACTCATGACTGGTTGTGGGGTTGTTTTTTTTCTCCTTTCTCTTTTTCCCTGCCTCCCTTTCCCTCTTTTCCCAATGTGGACTGCAGGTGTGGGCTGCTACAAGTAGGAGACAGAGTCCTTTCTATCAACGGCATTGCAACTGAGGATGGAACTATGGAGGAAGCTAATCAGCTTTTGCGTGATGCCGCGCTCACGAACAAAGTGGTGCTTGAGATTGAATTTGATGTCGCAGGTATGTTGCCAAAGGCATTGCTGCTCCTTGCTACCAGCTGGACTCTGCCAGTGCCTTTGCTAATCTGCAGGAGGGAGTGTATTCACACAAATATGTGAGTTTTTTGCTAGAACTCAGAGGGAAGAGTAAGAGGACCCTGTGAGGACCTTTTCCATTGCTCCTTGTTCTCTAATGTGCACCAAGATGGAGGGTCCTCTTCTGATCCCATCACAAATGCCTTGTTCTCACCACTTCACTGAGATAAGCCTGAGTAGGTGAAGAGGCCACCTGCACTTTAAATATTTTCCCATTAATATGAATAATATTGATATTAATTTATGGCCTTGAAGCAAGGAGGGAGCTAAAACTGTTGCCTGGGGCTAAAGTGCAACTTTACATTTGAAAAAAAATATGTTTTTTCTTTTTACACTGACAGACCTGCCTCAGTTTTGAAATACAGTGTGATGTGAGCACTTCACTTCATGTTCAGAGCCTGTATTTTTAATGAGAATCCAAATTTTACCCTGTAGTCTGCAGGGCCTCAAATAACCGTATTTGAACCAATAAAGCTGAGTTTTATGGGCTTGTTTTTCTTGGTTCCAAAGAAACCATCCATGCAACTGAAAACTCTCTTTTCTCCTATTTTCTTTTTTGTCTGTTTTTGGTTTTATAGAGTCTGTCATACCCAGCAGCGGTACTTTCCACGTTAAATTGCCCAAGAAAAGGGGTGTAGAGCTTGGAATTACAATCAGCTGTAAGTATTGCTCAGACTTGCACTAGCAGTTGCAAGAGCTGCTGCTTTCCACCCTGGCACATCAGAGGGGCCCAACAGAGAGAGATAAGGTTACATGGGGTTTCCCGGCAGTGCTTGTGATTCATCCTAAACTGAACTAGATGTGTGGTTCCTGCCTCCATGAGCTGGAGGCCACAGAGAAAAGCAGCTGCATGAGGGGTTGGGCGAAAGGATGAGTCTCAACTGATCAGTTGGGCTGTGCCACAGACTATATTATGTTATAGTATAGTATATGTAATATTATTTTTATTTCTTTGCTCAGAGTTGTATTATGTCCCTTTCAAAACAGAATTGCCTGGATCTGGTGGGACCCTTGCAGAGAGAGGTGGAGGGAGGAGAGCAAGTGTGAGGTGAACCCACAGCTTGAAGGGTAGAGAGGGGAAACTTCCAAGAGGATGGTGACAAAGATGGTGGCATGCCTTAGAGATGTGGGGAAGGCACTTTAGGGACAGGAGGGTGCTGGACGGGGTTTGCCAGGAGTCCTTGCATTGACTAACCCCAGCCATGGAGGAGCAGATCCATGTGCCAAGACTTGGTGGCACTGAGGGGAGGAGACATAAACCTTTTTCTTTCTTTTCTCGCTTCTCTGATCACTCTTGATTAATTATTTCTATTTCTCTTCTCAAGCATATTTTGCATTTGAAGATCTTTTAGCCTCTTTGAAGGGAATACTGTATGGGGATGATACAGGCAGATCCATCCCAAATTTCTGGCCAAACTGGGGTCTTGTTATGCCTTGCATCTGTGCACTTTTCCTTTATGACAGGTGTGAGCAGGTCTCACATCAATCATCCCTCTTTCACTGCTGGGTAAACCGAGTTGAATCATCTCAGATTTGCCATGCCCAGAGGCTGTCACCACCTCTCAGCTGAAACAAAGAATCTTGTGAGACTGCGGTAATGGGATCTTGCATCTAAACCCTCAGGAGTGTGGACCCAGCTGTGCCTGGGGAATGGAGTCACTAGGGACACTTTAAATCTAGGTTTCATTAAAACAGATAAGCTATTTGCAATTACCTCTTGGCATTCGCAGCATTAGTCAGTGAGTTAATTGGCGATGTTCTAGTCTAAGTGGGATGATTCTCAGGAGTGACTTGGACATCGGCAGGGTGACGGCTTTGCACCCTCTATTATTTCTTCTCCCTCTTCCCAGCTTCCTCTGTTTGTGCCATGAGGATAATCTTGAGAAATAGCAGCACAGTATTTAACATTTGGCTTGGTAGCAATTACTGTCTGAAGACATCGAAGTGCTTTCTGAAAGCTGCAGGGTACCTATACTGACATTTCACTGCCGGGGAAGCAGGGCACAGTGCAGCAGCCCAGTGAGCGCCGGGTTCCCAGCCTGCTGCCTTGCCCACGCATTGGCATTGCAATCTCGGGTAGCAGCCTAGGACGATGGATCTGGTAGCAAAAAATTTTGAGTTTGAGCACGGACGGGGTTTCACCCCATTTAAACTTCAAAGCTTTGTCTGTATCTGGGGCTGGAGAGCAAAATGAACCTGAGAGTTACCAGCAAGAATATTAGTTTTTATTTGTGGAGTCTCACTTAAACGGGATCTGCTTCAGATGTGCATTTACACATCAAACGTATTTTTGTGTCGAAAATGTTTTCGTTTGAAATTTGTTTAAAAAAATGGATTTCACACTCTCTTTTGAAATCGCTACTAAATAAAAAGACACTGACCCCTGGGTTTTAAATAGCTAGATACCCATTATCCAACTACAAAGCAGTTTTTAACAATGTAATAGATTTGATCTTTTTGATTGTTGAACATTTTTGCAGGACTTTTTTTTTTTTAAGTAATGCATACTCTTAAACTTAAGATATATTTCAGTCCTTTGCTGAGTCAAAGCCAAAATTATATTTACAAACGGCACAAGACAGTCATCCAGAAAATGCAGTGGCAAGGATGAAAAGCTAGTTGAATCCTAATTCTGTTTTCATATATTCATCTGTATAAGCCTGTGTCCACATGACCCTTAGAAAATTAGATCATCATTTTGTCACTCTGCCTCTGACCGGGCAGATAAATATACCAGTTTCAAACATCAAAACCAAAGCAAGCAGCCTTATGGTAAGTACCTCCTGCAGCGACATGATGTGCATGCAGGAGTGTGATGCAAGCAGCAAGAGAAAAGAGGTAAAAATAACTCTCTTTTGCTCAGTTCCTCCCAGTTCTGCTGACTTGAATGCTTGTATAGATCTAGAAACAGCTTTTATAGCTTTTCTTCTGACAAGGAAAAGTGTATAACTACTGTTTTAAAGTTGGGGACTTTGTTTACTGGCCTCCCACATTGGATTCCTGTTCCTAGCTCTGTAAAACTGGGGCAGGTTAAATAGATGACAACTTGGAGGGGTCAGTAGGAGACCCCCTGCACCAGCTGTGGCCACAGAATTGAGTTTATGCATAAACTTTGTGGTCCAGCTACACTGTAGATGCCAGATGAGTTGCTTTTGTTGAGTTTTACCTCTTGGCTTCAGCAGGCTCATCTGTAGTTAATTCCTCTGTCGAGGAAGGTTTGCCACTGCCTTCAGGCAGAAAGTGTTACGGCCTCATCACAGGAATACTACAGAAATAAAAGCAATCAAGTTGTTGCTGTGCTGTGGCTCTCTGAGCTAATTGGGAGATGGGCTAAGTAAAGGGGGAGAGAGCAGGGTTCTTGATGGATGCGTTGGAAGAACTTGTGTAATGGAGCTGGCCGCAGGAGGAACCATAAATCTGCTGGAAAGCCTCATAAAAGGGCTGAAAACCCCAGAAGGCTTTTGTCTGAGAAGGACAGGCACTGCTGGTTCTGGGATGAACATGCAGAGAGGGTCTGTGCTTGCTCCTGGTGAGGGGTAGATGTTTGCTGAGGGCGGTCGTGATCTCCAAGGTCTCTGGGTGTGCTAGAAAGGGGAAGTTTGCGCTGGGCGAGCCGAGCCGCTGGCTGTGGTCTGTGTGTGTGACTGTGTCTACGCAGGTGGGTTTCTTCCCCCTGCTCAAACACAGCATGGCAAAGGGATGCAGCAAATTAAGATGCATCATGCAAATATTTGCATATAGCATTATTTCCTATTCTCTTCCCCAAAGGACGAATAGGAAATCCAAGGGGTGAGTCTTTCACTGGCTTTGCTTTATATTTCTGTGGCACCTCAGTGCCCTCAAGCCTCATTTCAGTCTCCCGTGTTTGCTAAATGAAAATGAGTAAAGCAAAACGCTGAAGCTGCCTCACGCTTGCTGCTTCCTTGCACTTCGTCCAGGGGTGAAGGGACAAGAAGCCAGCAAAATCACTCGTTTTCTTCATACTCCAGTGCCTGGGTGCCTGTCTCGGGGAGAGGGCTGTGTGTGTTTGTAAAGCAGCCTGCTCTGCTTGAAGAGTGAAGTGTGATCTCCTTTCTGCTCCGCGTGGTTCGAAGAGCTGTGTGGGCTGTGAGGCCCAGCTGCTTGCAGAGGCCTCTGAGGTGCTCTGAATGGCGGGGATACAAAGATCTGCAAACTGGGATTTTTTGACACAGGGATGTGAATATTTGACTCTTGTTAGCCTGAACTACTCATCTCCATTAGCAGAACACAGGCCTTAAGTGCTCTGATCTTGCTGGCTGCATTTGGCTCTAATGATACTGTTATGCCTTTGTAGGTTTTCTGTAAATCTCTTGCAAATTAAAATCTCCAACAGTGAGAACCTAATAGTCGTGTATTCTTGTGTGGTCAATACCTGACCTCTTAAAATAAGATATGGATTTGTTATTAGCCTCTGGAAAATGATACTTGATTACACAAAAGATTGCTCTTTGTGGTTAAGGGGTTTTTTTTGTCTGTCTCAAATATTCTTTCCAAGGACTAGTTGTGAAATTTGCTGCGGGGTACCAGTGTGTTGTTGCAGTTCAAACAGATACTGAAATTACCCTTCATTTTAGCTATGCATTACTGCTTTGTATAGCATGTTTGTCAAATTACCTTTATATATCTTAACAAATCAATTCCTGTGCCCTTGGTGTCAAGTACTGCAGATAAGGAGTAGGTAGTATATCTGCTTGCAGGCGATAAAACCAGAATTTGGGTAGACAGGTAACTTTGATTAAGTTGCTTAAGCGGTATAATCACTGTCCTAGTGAGAAAATGGATCTGTAAACCGAGCAAATCTAGTTTTGCTGGTGCTGGATTAACCTGGGACCTGCTGCCAGCCCAGCAGAGTGTGTCTGCAAGCAGCAGTGTGCCCGACTGCCTCCTGCCCTACCCCCTCGCTAACACCGCAGCTTCAACTGAGATTTGCAGCCGATTCATGCCAGTGCTTTTACTGAAGTGAGATATTCTGTCCCGCTTTAGCTACCTGGAGATTTTGAAAGGTAATAGATCTGCAGCAGGCTAAATATCCTGCTGGAGGCACTGATAATTTATGTACCTGCTGCTAAAACTAATGAATGATAGAGGAAAAAGTTGGGTACTGGGGATTTGATTTTCACTGCTGCTTTTTGTAATTGATTCTGATTTGCTTTTATTCCTCTTCTCATTCCTTAGATATCCCAAGATTATTTGGTTTCTAATTTTGCTTGGTTTTTCCCCTTTATAAACGTTTGTTTTCTTAAATGTATTCTTATGGCATTATTACAGTTTCTTTAATTACACATTGGCAGAGTGCTGCTTTGACTTGGTCAATAACGAAGGGCATTTATAACGGGTTGAAGTGTTGATGCATGTGAGATATGTGCTCGCGCTCCTTGGAGGGGAATAATTTACCGATACGAGTCGTTATGCATTCTATTAAAAACACAAACCGGACATGTGTTTCTGGCCTCGTCATCCATCACAGAGTAAACGCCGAGCGAACCAGAATCCCAGCAGAGGTGGTGAGAGACTGAAAGCAATTTATAAAAAGTAAATAACAGTATTGATCAATTCACCTTTTTATCACTGCCCTGTCACCACAGCCAAGCAGTGTTTTCATTTTGAGTTTCTCCCACACCCCACACTTCTACCTTCACCAGCTGTTGATTTATGGAGTTTTCTCTGGGCCACTGGAGCAGATTTAAACTCTTTTGTACTTGTAAACCCTCCCCAAATGCAAATGTATCTGAAAAAGAACCTACTTCCACCTGAAGTGATTTGCCCTGGTAGATGGAGGCCACAACCAGAGTGCCTGCCAGGAGAGAACGTGGGTGTCTGCACAACAGCGGCTGCTTCTGCCTCTCCATCCATCCTTTCCCTCAACTCCTGTTGCTGCTGTCTCTGGTTTACAGACAGTAAAGCAAGACCCAGAGAGGCAAGGCTGGGCATCCAAACTGGGTCTTCCTGCAGCAAACAGAATTACCCAGACAGTGTCCTTTGAAGAGGAATAACCACACGGATAGCAGAAATGAATAGATAAACAGGTTTTACTCATCTGTTGAAGTGTCTTAACTCCAAAGACCACAGCCCTGATAAAATAATAATGTAGTTTAGCTTGGTGGGGTTTTTTTTTTTAATTGCAGGCAAACTGGAAATGGTTTATCCAAAATCTCACCAGTGATCTACGTATCTAATGCCTCTGACTTTGACTGAGCCACCACTTCAGTGACACTGCAGCTCTCCCGCCTGTAGACAGGGCCCCTGTTAAGCAGAGGCGTGAGCAGCCCAGGGCTGTTAAAAATGTGGGTCCCAGGGTGGCTGGAGCGGTCGGGGGCATCCTGGTCCCAGCTGGTGGGCGGAAAGTTCTGCTGGGGCACTGGGATGCCAACGGTGAATTAATGGTGTTAGCAACTACTGGTTTTTAAAACAAGCAGCAAGTGACTGTTCTGTGCCTTGAGATTTCATTATCTTAACTTTGTATCTTATGCCACTTGAGAGAGAATGATTATTCACAAAGTCTCTCTAACTTATGTAGGTGCTGACTAATAACAATGTTTTTCTAAAGCCTTTCTGTTTTATACTAAGTGATTAAAACAGACAATAACTGTTTATTAAAGTTTGGGTGCTCTGATGGTAGGGGACAGTTGTATGTGGTTATGTACATGGCTCTTCCATTTAACTGAAGTCTCAAGAAAATCTGTTTGGAAAGCGCAACTTCAAAGAAAAATACACAAACAAAACCGAGAATGATTTTTTTTTTCCTTAAAACTTGCTTTCTTTCCTAATGGAAAAAGCACATGGTTTGTAACCCGTGCTTCTGATATGGGAAGCTTGTGCTGCATTCAGTGCTGACACCAGCTGCAGAGCTGCAGAAGGATGAAGTCTCGCTCTGCGCAAAGACTGGCCGTGGGCAGGATCCCCCCTGCGACACGCAGGGCTTGCAAGGCAGACACTGAGATAAACACCATGTCTGCAGAGCTTGAGGCATGTTGTTGTCTGTACTTGTTTGTTGTTTTTTTTCCTTGCTCTTTTGAGTGTTAATGGTCTCCAGACACATCGTTCCAGCTGTGGCTGGGTCAGGTTTAGAGGTGGCCATCCCCAACTCACCTCCAGGACTGTGGAGACCCTCCCTAACCCCTTTCTGTCACACTGCCTCTGCTTTGAAGCTAGTAAACAAACCTTGCAGTGAAAAGTATTTTTGCTAACCTGGATCATTTTGACAGAACCAGGCTAGGGAGCGATTAAACATGCAGCGATGCCAGCCTGACCCAGGGCTCAGAGTGTGCTAACAGGGTCCCCCATCACCACCACTCAGACCACCACATAGTACACCTCTCTCAGCAGCAAATACATCTCCTATGTTGAAAAAGAGAACAGCAATAGTAATAACAGGGTGTTACATCTCTGTCTCCTATGCTGTTAGTCCATGGTGTGTGGCCTTCTCAGTCAGAGGGGGCATGTCTCTGTTATTTTAGCTGCTGCACCCCATCCTTCCCTCCCACTACCCAGTTCTGCCCGGTGTGTGTGGGTCTGTCTCCTGGTTGGTCCGTGCTGTGGACATGTTGAATGCAGACATGAGCCCTCAGTGAATCTCCACAGCCCATCCACTTCTCTTTGACCCATGGCTGCAAGGTGAACGTGAGCGTCCAGACCAAAATTGCCTGGCACCACGCTTCAGTAAGAGATGGGGAAAATAATTCTTCCAGTCTCTGTATCATTCAGCAGTCACATTGCTGTGACGCTTATAAAATCAGTCACGGTCTGCTCTTTGCTGTCTGACCTAACTTTGATACTCAGCCCCGCTATGACTGAGATTGACTATCTTTTTGCTCTGTTCAGTACAGAAGGCTTAGCTGTATCTGGGAGAGGGTGTCCTTAAAGGTGATGGGTTAGCACATACATTTTTAAATCTCATAAATGAATGTAAACAACAGAAAAAGGTGGACCAGAGAGGTTGGTAAGGGGAAGCACTTACTCCTTTCTCTCTGACTCTCTGTGGTGCTCTCTAGCTGCACTTCAGGCAGGTGGATCTCTGTGTGGTTGATGCCACGTGCCTCACAGATATTTTAATCTCTGACCTGCACCTGATATGTTCAGAAGCTGCAAGCTTCTTCCCACGCAGTTTTTGCTGAGGAGCTCTGTCAGCTTTAAATGAGACAATGCAATTCCCATAGCAAGGCAGGAGGGAGTGACGTGGGGTGAAAAGGATGCTCTTGGCGTGTGTTTGTTGTGTATATGGTGGAGAGGTCAGGAGGGGTTTGAGTCATAAATCTCACTCGGGTTTCTCAAGAGAGAAGCAGGTCTGGCAGGCAAATCTGAAAATGCAAATGCTTCTAGAGACGTGTACTTGTGTCTCTTGTGGGCTGAAAATGTTATCAGGGTCAGGGAGGAGAGAAGAGTTGGAAACCACCCCTTCTAGCTCCAGTACTGAGACCAGCCCTAACTTGTCTGGTTGTATGGTGAAGTGGCCTGGG
Organism: Psophia crepitans; assembly: GCA_013399095.1. NCBI lineage: Eukaryota > Metazoa > Chordata > Aves > Gruiformes > Psophiidae > Psophia > Psophia crepitans. The sequence goes on along the minus strand of VWZZ01004522.1, from coordinate 308,649 downwards.
GAGCTGAACCAGCTGGAAAACTGTTTTTATCTAATTCTTCCTGAGTTATTTTCCACCTGGAAAAATTCCCAGCCCACTTTACTTCAAGAACACAGAAATGCTTATATTAACCACAGTGCTGAGCTAGGTACTCCCTAGGCAGCAGTGCTGATGTCTGACTGCTGCCATAGCCATCGACTCACTTGCTGTCTCGTGTCAGAGATGTGAGTGCTGGGATCAGGCAATCTCACTTCTTGCTGTTGGACACCACCTGTCCTCCCCTTCTTCAGGAGAAGACCAAAGGTAGCAGCTAGCTACCTTGGGTGAAGGACAATCAACAAATATTTGCAGAGTTTCACCTTTTTTTTTTTTCCTTTCCTGGTATGGCTTCCAGAGTCTGAGAATGAAACGTCATTTTGTCAAAGGAATATAAATTTTCTTTTGTTACAACTCTTTCTCCTCATTAACCATCCCCATCCTAGATAGCAGACTCAATACCAAGCTTTGTACCCATGTGTCTCTTGCAGCTGCAAGCAGAAAGCTTGGAGAGCCTTTGATCATCTCTGACATCAAGAAGGGGAGCGTAGCACATAGGTGAGTGCAGAATTTGCCATCTGCCAAACCCACTGCAAAATGTCTGGCCCAGTAATGAGAGGTAGGATGCAGCCCAAGCAGTAGCACTTGGGCCTGGATTTTGCCAACATCCAAGGAGATCTCAACCCTAGAGGTTTGTCTTAGACCACAGTAGGGTTTGTAATAAAAACTGTCTGTACTGAAGCAGGTAGAGTTGAGCTAATGGAGAAGGTGCCACTCATTCAGAGGCCTGCTGACTCTATAGGAGATGGATGTTTAGCACTTAAGAGCATGTGGTAAAGGGCTTCATACGTCCCATGAGGTACTATGGCTCATCAAGTAGTTTGCCATGTCTCAGTTCCTGCTCAGGTGAATGGAGCGAGTGAATTGTGGGCACTGGTGGAGAACTGTGCAGATAACTCAGCATTTATTGACTTCACCTCTGATCCCAACACCTCATAGCAAGGTTTTCAGACAAATTTAGTGCTGCTGGAGAGCTCGTTTCTATGAGTGCTCATACAGGAATTTCCATAAAAGATAGAATATCTGTCAGTTAAACATCAGGCATTCTTCAGTGCTGTGGGTTACCCAGGCTGTATATCTAATCATCCTGCCTTGTTCTGTGTTGATGCATGCTCTACACAAACTTCCTCTCTTGTTAAGTTACAATTGTCCCAGTCTCTGTTCATGGTTGTTTCCCAGGAACGATCAGGGACAGCAAAAAGTTAATATTGTCATTGCCACTGTAGAGCTAAATGCGTCATGGGATCTGAAAGGCAAATACAAATGTACTTTTAGTTTTCTTTTCCTTCCTACGTAGAACTGGCACCTTGGAGCCGGGAGACAAGCTGTTAGCCATTGATAACATCCGACTCGACAATTGCTCAATGGAGGATGCTGTGCAGATTTTAAGGCAGTGTGAAGACCTGGTCAAATTGAAGATTAGGAAGGATGAAGATAACTCTGGTACAGAAATCCTGATGCAAACTGGTGCCTGTCCGCTGTAATGACATTTCCCAATAGGTAGTGCAAAGTAACACAGATAAGGGCTGCTGCCTCTCTGGTCACCACTTTCCAATTGATTGTAGTCTATTTTTGTTATTTCACCCTTAAATGGAGTCTGGAAGGTTAAAATCCAATTTGGTATGAGCATGGCTGAAGAGCTCAGGCTTTTGCTTCTGAATGTTGCAAGTCTTGCCTATGACCTCTTTGATATGACTAATTAAAAAATTCAGCAGTCCTTTTTCCTCTTTTAGATGAGCAGGAGACAACCGGTGCTATTATCTACACAGTGGAACTGAAGCGATACGGTGGCCCCTTGGGAATAACCATCTCTGGGACAGAGGAACCTTTCGATCCCATCGTCATTTCGGGCTTGACTAAACGAGGGCTAGCAGAAAGGTGAGGTTTGGGGGTGGAGGCATTGAACTGATGCTGAAAGGGATCTTGAACTTTGCAAAGTTTCCTCTGCTGTCATAAACTCTTCTTAGGTGTTTTAGTCTGCTAAAAAGGAAAGGTGCTATGAAAGTACCAAGCGCTGTGGAGCAGGGGCAGCCCTACCAGTCTGGCTGTGCAGACCCACGTGCAGGACATGTGGGACTGTGCTGTCAGGGCAATGAGAGAGGCTCGAAGCAGGGCTCTTCTGGAAGAGTCAGATCCAGTGTGTCAGCTGAATGCAGCAGCCAGGAAAATGTGCTTATCCCCCCTTTCCCACAGAGGTGCTTCCTGGTCTCTGGGTAATTTCCCCGGCACGTGGTATGTGGAAAGACTGCCCAGCCTGCCCCCAAAACCACTATAGACTCCTGTCCAGGTCTCACTTATTACTCAACTGGAGCTTACTGCCACAACAGCAGCATGTTCTGCTGAAACCACAGGAATTCAGGTCTTCTGACCCATCCTTGCTGATTGCTTAGTCTGCTGCGTGTGGAGGTATCTCGGTGCAGGGCTGGTGTGCCTCAGGCAGCAGACACACTGCATAAATGTAGGTGCAGATTTACCTTCAGCAACCAGGGAGGTTGACTCTGTGTGTGCCTGTGTCTGAATATATGTGCGTGTGTGGGCTTTAAAGGATCAGGACGTTGCTGAGAATATAAGGTGGAACTGAGTCATACGCTGTATCTTAATTAATCTGTCTATATGGTAGCTGCGACTTGTAAATAGATCATTTCAGCAACCCTGACTCACTCTTCTTGTAGGGTTGCTTTACCCTGTGCTGCATGACAGGGAGAACAGCAGCAAACCCCCCGCTGAACAAATAGGTGTGAAGTGCTAGACCTTGGGGACGTCTGACTGCAGAGCTGGCATTTTGGTTCTTTCTGTTCCACGGCCGCGCTCCTCTTAGCTGGACCGTAAAACAGCTCAGTGCCTTTTTCTGCACCAGGTTCCTTGAGCTCTGTGCTTTGCCATTGTGTCCCTTTGGTACAGAAAGCAGAACATCGGTGTCTCCCAAGAAGTATGGAATAGGGATGGGATTTAGTCATTAGCGGTTCTTCTCTTTGGGGATTTTATATTACTGCCTGCTGCTGTAGGATTCAGTCTTTTTTCCTAGAAAATAATAGTCACAGAGTATCTGAGGCTTTTCCGCACAGCAGTTCTGCACTGTCTCTACAGCCCAGAATGAGGGAGGTTAAGGACAGAAAGCCCAAATGCTGTCAGGTGTCAGAAGACAGTCTCGTACCCTTGTTGCTCTCAGTTCCCTTTGCTGTTCTTCCTTCGAACTTGGATGCACATCACTGACTGCTCCACGGAGACACATAGTGCAGGCGAGTGCTGCGGTACTATTGAATTTTGATCAGGAGCTGGCAGGCAGTAAGGAATGGAAAACCTCTTGAGAGGAACGATGGAGCCATTCAGCACGTTCGTCGTAGCAGACTAACAAATAACAGTGCCTGTGCAGAGAAGCTGCATGGGGACGGAGCGGCACGGGGATTTCTCCGGGTAACCTTGGCTCCCTGGGGGGTGGGGTGGGGGCTGAGGAGTGCTGGGATGAAGGCTGCCTGCAGGAAAGATGCAAGTTTTTCTGCTGAGATTGTACATATTTTTCTCCTGGGAGTAACAGAAGGGAGTGGCTTGACCTTGTCAAGGAAGAGGGGTCCTAGTGTTATCCTAAATTGTCCCTTTCCTGCTGTCACTACCCTTCCCTGTGCCACAGGGACCCTTAGCCAGGCTCTGAAGGGTGGGACAGGTTTCTGTAGGATGGCTTCTTCAACCCAAAGCTGTGCCTGGCTTTTGCTGGTGCACAGGACATGTTTCAGCAGCACTGGTGCAGGGCAGGCCAGATCCTGGCGTCTGGTAACGGGGACGCGCCGGGTGCTTTCATAGCGGCACAAATGAAAGTCTGCGCTGTGGCTCAGCCTGCTCGCTCAGCGATGGGGAAGGCAGGGTGTCCTTTAGGATCTGTCACACGTCTGTCACAGCGGGTGACAGGCTGTCTAAGCTGAAAAGACTCCAGATTTAGATGACTTGGGTTTTATCTTGACCTTGAACTTTTTTCTCCTTGTAGTTGTCTGATCCTATAGGCACCTACAGAGGCAGCTTAGTCTGTTGGGTTGGTGTTGAGCAGTGGCTCTCTCCTATGGTAGTCTGTTTTCCCTCCTGCAGCACCTGTGGGTGGCTTTAGCCTGGGCAGTGGGACTTGTTTTCCTTGTTCCTGGAGAAGGGAGCGTGCCTGAAGATACTGTGCCAATTCTGTTCGAGGTTCTCCAAGAGCAATTTTGGACACTGCTGGAATTCTAATGTGCCTGACCAGCTTCCTCTAGTGCCACCTGGTCAAGTAGATGGGGGTTGCTGCAGGAAGCTTTTGTCCAGGAGTGCCCAGCACCAACCCATGTTGGCAGCGGGGAGAGGGGATGGTGGCCCTGATGATGTGCCAAGTAAATCTCTACCGTATGCATGAAGCCACTTCTTCTCCAGCATTTGCTGGAAAGTGCCTCCTGCCCCTTTGGCACAACTTACCTGTTGTTTGATTCTGCTCTTGTGTGTGTCCTCTGAGCGAGAGGGGACAGAGAGCATGTAGCTCTTTGGGCTGGTTTGTGTCTAAGGTGAGTTAAGAATTGTCAGTAATGATGGAGAGGCACAAGGGTCATTAGCTAGAAACAGCTTTCTCTGTCACTCTCTTGGCTTCTGTCTGGTTGTCCTCACAGGGGTGCCTGGAGATGGACGGATGAGAGGACTGGACTTTGATTTACTTTTCCCCCTTTGAAGAAAAACACCTGGCTGAACGTGACGTTTCTCTTTAATTGTTTCTGTATTTTTCCCTGCTGAGGGACTTCCACAGTTTCTGCAGAGCAGTCGTGTTGTTCAGAGGCCGGCAGTTGGGCTGGTGTCTTGGGTAGGAGATGCATCCCCATGCAGGGTTCAGTGCTACAGCAGGAGGCCCTCAAATGCTGAACCACTGCTGCAAGCAAAAGATCGCCTTTAAACTGCCAGCAGTTAAGCTTGATTTTTTTTGACTACATGGATGAAACTTTTAAGACAAATACTCCAGTTCCAGTTTGATCTGTAATTTATTTGAATGCACAAGTTTTCCTTCAGGGCTTTTTCAGGCTGATCTGAATGGGACAAGACGGACATCTAGTGGCTGCCTGGGACTGCCATGGCACCGTCCAAGCACCGCAGCAGCAGCAGACCCAGCCATTCTGCCTGCTGTTCGCCTACATTTCCCAACTTGATGTACTTACAGTAGATGTTTCACAGCAGCACGTCTACAAATGTTTTGTATGTCAGGGAAGGAAGGGTAGCTCTTTTGCCTGAGGCGGTACATCAAATCCCACTTCGGCAGGAGCAACAGTCTAATTTGGAGATGTAACCTGAGAGAGGCGTGTTGCCACAGACAAAAAGATGTTGGAGTCCAGGCTTGCATGTCCTCCTGGCTTGATCACACAGTTTCCTGATAGCTAAACCTCATGGCAGTGCTGGAGGATTGCTGCTCTTGCTGGCGTTAGGGAGCTGGAGTGTGAGTGCGGTGAGATTGGTCCAGCCAGCAGTGAGCACGAGCTCCTGCCTCGGCTGCCAGCTCTGGCGACGGACACATCCTGTCCTGCCTGCTCTTCCCGGAGCTGCAGCAAACACCAGGAGAGGTAAAGCGAGCCCCTGTCTGTGGGCAGATGCAGAAAGATGGAGGAGAAGGGGGAGAATTGCTGTGAGTTGTTGGTTTGTTGTTGGCTGTTGATGAAGCCTGAGGGTTGGTTTAGCTGAGAGCAGAAGCCAGTGGTGGAATGTGGTTGCGCAATAAAACACCCTGATGGAGAAAGTCACAGTCGTGTAGCTGTGTAGGGATGAGCTTTAAACATACCATGAACTGATCTGCAACTGGCTCAGCTCATGCTTGCACACACAATCCATGGGTGTTGGGCCATTTTCGTTTTGGTTTTTTTTTGTTTTTTGTTTTTTTTTTCAATGGATTTCTAGGTTTGTCTCATCATTTCTGTCCATCAGTGTGAACGTGCCCTTCAGTTCCATGTGTGATGACTGATGGCCATGCACCGGAAATGCTTGTGCTTTTAGCATGTAGACCCCCTTGCTTTGAAGAGTTTTGACTGTAAGCTGGTCTGCAGTCCCAGTTCCCAAGGTGCCTGGGATCTGAGGAGTACATATGTTCCTGTGCGTATTTTGGGGTACATGCACAAGTGGAAGATGTGGTGGTGGGAACCCAGATTCCTGGTAGTGGTGGTGAAGAGGAAATAACAGGTATACAGTGTACCAAGGGGAAACCAAGATATCTTTGCAAGTGCTGAGAGATATTATGGTATTGCTTCAGGCGACAACTTAATGGTCTGTCTTGCAGAGCTGAATTGCTTCTCTGAAGTTTCTAACAGTGCCTTTTCTCTCCAGAACCGGAGCCATCCACGTCGGTGACCGGATATTAGCAATTAATAATGTGAGCCTCAAGGGCAAACCGCTGAGTGAAGCCATTCACTTGCTGCAGATGGCGGGAGAGACGGTCACTCTGAAGATCAAGAAGCAGACGGAGAGTGAGTTTGAGAGCTTGGTTTGGGATGCGAGGGTGAAGGTGCACCCCAGCAGGGACCCTGGGTGATGGAGTAGGGTAGCACTGTGGGTTTTCTTTCATGTGTTGTGGAAGGTGAGATTAGGCAGCATGGTCGGGGCATGACTGGGCACAGAAGGGAGAAGGTGGGTGTTTTTTTGATTTCTGACTCACAGATTTAAAAAAAAAAAAAAAGAAAAGGCAGCCCAGGGACTCTCTGGGGTACTGAGAAGATATTAGACAGCAGGTTTATGGGCAATAATAATTATTTTTCAGAATGACACCTTGTGCCACCGGTGATGTTCCCTGTCTGTGTGGGTGTTTCTCAGAGCAGTGAAACAAAAGATGCTTTTAGAAGTAGAGGAGTGCAGGCTTTTTTAAATATAACTCTCTGAAATGAGCCAGGGGACTCTGAATCCATGAAAAAAAAAACCCCACACCATCTTTAATACAACTTTTTGAAAGCAATTGTCAATAAATCTTTTGCACCCCTTTTCCTGGTTTGGGGTCCTAAGATCATCTTTCAAAGCATCCACCTTCACTCTAGAAATCCCCCCTCTATTTCCCAGTCAAGCTGTCTGTGGCTTTGAAGCTGTTTTGCTTGACATTGTATCAAAGAGCAGCAGCATATTTGGTACAAGCAGGCCACTGTTTTGGGGGACAGAAAAGGGGGATCAGCAAAACCAGAGAACATGCAAACTTTTCTCCCTAGCTTCTTTGAAATCACAGCCAAGCAGAGGCTTTTTCATCAAGTTCAGAAAGCAGCTGAACATGATGCATGGTGCATTCTGGCCACATTTCTGTCTCTCCCCACATCCAGTATTTTCTATTTTTTTTTTGTGCCATGCTTCTGCAGTCTCTAGCTTTAGTTGGACCTACCCAGCCAGTGGTCCACAGTGCTACAGAAACTGGAAGAAATAAAGTGATAAATCTTTTCCAAGCAGCCTGGCCCATGGGATGCCTGTCCTGCATCTGGAAAAGCAGCATCGCTCTTAAACATAACACTTCTGTAGATGTCAAAGAATTTTCAAACGTGTGATAATGCGCCTATTTTTTACAATTAGAGGAAGCCCAGGCAGGGGGTGAAGACTTAGCAAATAGAGGTAAAACGGGGGAATTGATTCCTCTTCAAGAAATCTCAGTCTTGTTCCCTGCAGCCAAGTGTCTTGATCCTTGGTCTGAAATACTCCCTTTTTCCCCTGCTGACACATAGTATTGTCACAGCGACTCGCTGAAATAATTGAGATGCAAGTGCCAGTTGGAGACTCGTTAATCATTCTGAGAATGAAGCAGGTGTAATTGAAATTTCAAGGTAATCTTGAGTTAATCATGATGAGCAATCTTCTGAATGCTTGGAAAATAGGGACTTTCAGGACACTGACCTTTGGTAAAATAATCTGTCCTTACTGACAAATGCAGAGTTTCAGAGGGCTTTTCATCCTAGCCTCTGTGAGTTGGGACATCCAGGGTGTGAACGGCTAATAGGATATCTAATCAACAAGGGCTTTAAAATATTCAGTACGAGGAAAGGCTTGTGCTGAGAAGCCAAACCATTCCTTGCATAGCTTTTGCCTGAAAGGGAATTTGATATAATGATAATAAGGGCCTGTTATTACTAAAATAATGACAGGGAAAGTCTGAGCTTCATCATCCACATTCAGCTTTCCATTTTCTAATCACTAATCAGGGGAAATTCATCCTCAAAATACCAGGCCCACGAATTCCACAGTTGTTGTGAGACTGCATGGGAGGCTCTCGAAGAGGTGGTGATTAGCCCTGAATTGATACGAGGTTGTACAATCTTGGAAGGGGGCTGTGACTTCGTATGTGGTAGTTTGGGACCGGGTTGCATTGTCTTTGGAATCTCGTTGGAACATCTGTTTGTAACACAAAGTTTGCCGCCAGCACCCTGACCAGGTGCTGCTCTAGCACTGATTGGGTGCCGTCCCCAAAGACAGACAGTGCCAGAAGCAATTTGGCTGGAAGCACTGCTGAGCTGAGTGAAAAGGAGGCTCTTTGAGACCAGAGAAGCTATGGGCTATTGCTTGTAAAAGCCAGACTTCTCTGGACAGGGCTGTTCAGAGGAAGCTTCCAAAACCACAAGAAGATGCGCTTGTGAATTGAGATTAGGTCCCAACACTCTCGTGTTTGGATCCTTGAATCCCCCTGGTTGCTCCTTATATTCCATGTGCTAAAAACTGAGGCATTTTTTCTTGATTCAGCTTGAGATAAGAGTGCTGCATGAAATCCTTTCAACTGTATTGCACAGTCCTTTCTCAGCTACTTTTGAAGAGCTGAAGAAGCTTTCTCCCGTGTCAGCATAAGCCTTTCCCTGAAGTTTGCTCTTTGTGCTTGCTAAAGAGGGACGTTCTGGTTTCAGAATCCTATCCCAAGAAGTCGGGGAGTATAAACGAAGTGAGCGACCCAGAAGATGAACTGACGGACTCCCAGAAAACTAGCAAGCTGTCTGAGATATACTCCACCACAATTCCTAGTGTGGACAGTGCTATGGAGTCCTGGGATGGCTCCGGCATTGATGCCGGGTATGGAAGCCAAGGTAAGCCAGGGTTGTCTTTTCTTAGGGGTCTCTGGGCCAATGTGAGGATAGGCAGAACCTCTGAACCTGTCTGGAGACTGAATATGAGCCGAAGCCTGTGTTCTGACTGCATTTACATGGCTTCGCACTTCCAGCAAGGAACAAAATGTATTCTAAAATGCACTCGTGGTGCTCTGAGTTCATGTATCTGGTTTAGGGTTTTATTGACACATTTTTTCTGGTTTATATGGCATCATACTGTTCACAGCATTTTCAAAACCATTACAGCACTTTATAATTCACATAATCAGAGGAAGTATTCACTGGCCATATGCCTTACAGAGTATTTGGTCCATAGCTCACTTTTAGTTCTCCAGCGAGGCCATGCAGGACACATTAATCCTCTCCAGGATGTTTTAAAATCCACAAGAATGTGACTAGAAGCACTCACTTAACAAAATAATTAAGGTAATACGACAAGAAAGTATCTTTAATTCTCCAATGAGTGATCAGATGAACACATGTCTTCAAGGCCAGGTTTATTCAGCTGTGGCTTCTGGCAGACGCATGGAATTGGGATGGAGGATGCTTTAGCCGTGGGAATAGATTTTTACCTTGGAGGAAAGCACTGGAAAATAGTTATTCCTGTTCAGATTTAGTGACGTAAGGTAATCTTAGCCCATGTTGAAGCAAAACAAAACCCTGAATCACCTCTGCAAAAGGAAATTGGTGAAAAGACTGCAGTCTAGAACAGAATGTGAAAACAAGGGGGGGTGCTGCAGGAGCACTGTTGCAAAGCATCTTCAGTGTGCTGAGCAAGATGCGTGCCTGTGCTCACTGCACTCTAACTTAGGAAAGTTCAAAGGACAGCACCGTGTGGGTGTCTCTTCCACCATGCCTGCATCTTCCTCCAGCCTCCGTTGGTCTGAAATCTTAATCTGGGAGTGCAGCTGGGACTGGAGGCTTCATTAGGGAGGAATCTCCTGGCCTTCATAACGCTGCAATCCTTCTCCGTCTAATTGAATGTTAATACGGGTTGGACACTGGATTTAGCAAAGCAGTGGCTTTTACCAGTAAATTGAGAACGAGTAATTGAGCGCAGAGCCCCGGGGAGCGGGGCTGATGCCAAGTTGTCCAATATCCATAGACTGCACCTTTGCTTCAGGGGCTCTCTCATCTTCCCTGGTAATTGTATTTGACTGCATGGTGGTGTGCTGTCGCTGGCCGCGAAGAGGGAGGCTGGAGGGTAGGAGAAGGACACACAGGGCTGCCCATGGGGTGGGCAGGGAAAACAGGATGCAGGGAGACCTGGGACACACAGAGCCTGGAAAATTGGGGTTTACACCCGAAATGGAGAACCTAAAGCCCTGCAGCCTTGTGGGTTCTAGGTTTATCCACAGCTTTAAGAAGCTGCTGCAGGAAGGGTTTTGTGAAGGGAGCTCTGCTGGGCCTGGTGGGAACATGCCACCAGGTGGCTCTGAATCCCAGGGATTGAGCCTGTCGCCCTGGAAGGAGGAGGTGAAACTGGTGTCACCCAAGTGACAGCTCTGCACACATACCCCTGTGGTCCTCGACCCCTGCACCCAGCCCAAACCTGCTGCCTGCCCCCCCACTGCAGGGACCTGCATCCAGGGACCTTGTTCTCCTCTGGCAGGCAGCGAGTGCTCCTGGCTGCTGTAAGATGTTGGCAAGCGCTTTTCTGGGGCTCTCTCCAGAGCAGTCTAACCTTTAAAAACACACAAGAGGAAACACTCAGCTAAGTGAAATAACAGGCCTTGGCATTTTCAAAGAAAGTGCTGGCGTTGTCTTTGGGTATTTCCAGTGCTCTTAGCTGTTTGGGAGGTCAAGTCTCCCTTAATTATGTGTTTCTCCGTTACCTCTTCCTGTTCACTTGGCACAGCATGTGGTGGAAGTGTACACTGTTTCTTGGAAAGGCTGGGAGTATTTCTCTGAAATGGTGAATGGGCAGCAGGAGGTGGGCAGGGGACTCGGGAGATTTATTTCTACTGCAGATGGCACTGACACCGCTGAGGAATGCTCTGTTTTGGAAGGTTTCTGTCCAGGCAGCTCCTCATGAGTCCTGGGGATCTTGTGACTTGTTAGTGTTGGATTTGCATCTCCGGAGTAAGACACCAGAGTTCAGGGGAGTCCTTGGGGACAGACATAAGCGAAACTTGTCTAATTTCATCCTAACAGTCCATATTGATCTCCTATCAAGTGTGATACAGATGAATCTCCTCTTCTCTCAAGCCAGCAGAGTTTTTCCTCCTGTTCCTTGCCTTTCACGTGTCCCTGAAGCAGTTTTCTGTACCTGCACCAGCTGATCCCGAAGGCAGAAAGGCTCTGCCACATGCAGGAACTGGCTGGCAGCTCTCGAGATCAGGACTGGCTCTTCCTTGTTTAGCACTGCTGAGCACACTGCAGCTGGTGACCACCACCAGGTACCCTCAGCACCGTCACACTTGTTGAAGGGAGGCTGGTGCATCAGGCTGCTCTAGATGCAGTTTCTTTGCTGCTGTCCTTCTGTATGTTATTAATTTTTTTTCATGCTGTCCATTAGATCCCAAAGACAGTTGAGAATCTAAATGAAGGTTGTCTTTCCTAATAGAAATCAGGCTTCCAAATTCTTCAAAATGAATGGGGTTGGGCATGCTGAGGGATGTTTGGCAGCATCTTCTCTTTAGGCTTTGAAAGACTCACTGTATTTATAAAGCACAATTTTCTATTTTCAGCAGCACAATTTCTGTTGGGTTCAGTGTGGAAACAGGAGACATTAACTAAGGCTGGAGCTGGCTGGGGGTAAGATTGCATCTGTTGGGTATGTGTAGCCCCAGGTTTGTGGATCCTGGACCCACACCACGAAACCTACTTAGAAGCAGGGAGCAAGGGAGAAACGGGCTGCCTTATGCAAGATCCTGAGAAGCTGCTTTGGTTAAAGCAAGAAGACATGGGAAAAACAACTCCTTCTGGACAAATTAAATGGAAGCAGTACGCAATCCAGATGACCTCAGATTTGGGACTTGGAGAAGGAGGCTCTCCTGGCTCAGCATGGCTTAACTCCATTTGAGTTGTTTGACCAGGTATTACCCTCCCTCTCTCTCTCCACCCTCTCTCGCCTTCCCTTAGGTACGTACATACCTCAGGCTGCAGGCATAGCTCTCCATCCACATGAATGGAGACACAGCAGGCAAAAGAGCAGCACCCCTCCAGGGGACCCCAGGAAAAACTACCCCTACATGGATGGAAGCTTCAGTGAAGATGACTGGGACAAGCCCAGCAGGTACGGAGGGGTGGGAGGAGGCAGGGAGATGCACCTGTAAATGTGGGTGTCACTGCATAGGGACAAGGGAGCATGGAAATGTGATGGAGTGGCCAGTGATGTCCCCATCTTGGCACTGGGCAGCAATGGGGAGGGAGAGGTGCTGGGGCGGTGATCTGCTCTGTCAAACCACCTCCACATTGCCAGGTTACCCCAGGTGTAGCTCCTCTGTTGTGGCCAGGTGACGTTTGTGTCAGCAGTTAGGGTGGTCTCAGCTGCACGGACCACAGCTTCTTACAACATCTCATACTCCTGCCATGTAAATGCTGCAGTATTTTCATAGTTTAGGTGTAATAAATAGGCACGGCCAGGGCTCTCCCCTCTTCTGTTGGCCAGACACTTTTGAATGAGGATGCAGCTTCACAAGAGCTGGATGCCATGAAGCCAAGAAGGCTAACCAAAGCTCTTGGGGGACCAGTATGAGGCTGCATGTCCAAATTAAAATCTCCCCATGCTGGGGCTGGACATCTCTCCCCACCACACTTTAGTCCTTCCAGCACCACAGTCAAAGCCATGCCAAGTGAGCATGGTTGAGTAAGTCATCTCCCTTGCTGCCCCTTGCTTTGGGTGAAAATCCTGCTGAATCTGCTCTGGCCAGAGGCTGCCCCTTGATGAGCCATACATGGTGGAAAAGCCTCGTTGCTTTGTAACTAACCCTTCCCTCAACATCCTCCAGAGTCCCCATAGTTGTGTGTGTCGTGTTGTTACTGTCAGTTCTTTTTTTTTTTTCTTTTTCCCCTTAACTTTTATTTGTCCAAACAAAACCCTTAGAACATCTCATGGCCATTTCCACCTATTTAAAGATGATCAAACTGGCAGGAAGGCTGGCAGCAGCAGAGACTTTGTTCTTGTTTTGCTTCTCAGCGAGAGCCAGCTCACAGAGGTCGTTGATCCCTCGTGGCCCTCCCAGCTGAAGTTAGCAAATCTGAGCACTCGAAGCCCTGCGAGTCCCTAATGAGGGCTCTGAGCCCTGATGTCAAAGTGCAAGTGAAATGGTTCATGCTGCTGAGCCCTTTTTATTAGGGAGAAAAACAAAATGTCTCTAACCCTGGCTGCCTTTAGCCTGGAAAAACCTGCTGACCCAGTGGTGTGAGAGCCCCTACTGATTCATCCACGTCCTGGATGTGTTTGTTATATTGCTTAACTGAGAGGCAAGAAACTGGTAGCCGAAAGGGACGTTTGCCTCTTTGGGAAACTGGGAGCAGAGGAAGGAAATGAGTAAGGGAAAAGAATAAAAAATTCCTTTTGGAGTGAATTATGGTTTGTTTTTATAAAGTCTTGCTGGGTGTTTTTTTGACCTTTCTGCCTGTTGTAAAGGCTACTGTCCTTTAAAAGCTGATGAAAGGTAGGGGGTAAATTTAAAATACAGTAAGACATGCCAGATACCACTCTTTCCAGGCAGATCGTGATCCCACAAGTAGCAAAAATGTGTGTGTAAGTTTATGCCTGCTACAGACTCCCATTAAAACCAGTGGATGAAAAGCAAAGTGTGTACTAGAGACTTTGCAGTTAATAGGGATCTGAAAAAAATTTCTATCAGTAGCCCAAGGGGTGATTATATATTTAATGGAGGCCAACCTCTCTTTGACTTGTACTCAAGTAAAATGTTTTGACTTTGCTAAGTGGCTCTGATGGATGAGCACCCCTTCCCGTCTGCGGCGCTGATGACCATTAAACCATGTGAGATGGTGCCAGATGTTGCAGAGGTGGAGCCTCATCCATGCAGCTCCTAATAAGATGTGTGGAAGATGCATTAGGGCTGCTCTAATGTCACTGTCTCCTTGTGGTCTCTCCCAATGACATGTTAGTGGGTTTACCATGACCTTGATTTAACACTGCAGAGAGTTTCCTTCAACAGGCTTCTGTTAAACTGAGCACTGATGGGCTGCATTTTGCAGAGCCTCGTGTTCAGTAAGCAGTGTCTGGGGTCACCTACTTCTCTGGTGTGTTCAGAGAACTTCACCAGGTTTAATTGCTCTTTGCTTGAGAAGTCTAAGATTTGAACATGGCTTGTGGTCAGGGATAAGAGATGCTGAAACGGTCAATGTGGGAAATTACAGAACCCCCAACAAGGTGCACAGAGTGTTCACATTAACGTGTGTTTGTACCAGCTTGAGAGGGGTTCTCTCTATCCTTACTCTCTGTTGTAGACAGAACTGGTGGCAATCTTTACACGGCTGTAAGTGCCATGACTCTGACATAGCAAAAACAAAAAAAGGAGGGACCTCCTAAAAGTTCAGTTCCCTCAGTTCCCTGAGCGTGCCAAAGCAAATGAAACTCGGTTTGTATGTGTTATACATGACACTGTCGATATAGCTGGCTGTGGTGTGCATTTGCTTGTCCAGCCCAGGGCAATCATTTTTATATACATCTTTGCATTATTTACTCTCATAGAGACCTAATGTATTTATCATTTTCTCACCATGTCTGTTACCCTCTGTGTTTTTCTCTCTCTTCTCAGGTGTTCTGTGTCTCAGATCTGAGCTCTATCCCATCAGCCTTTGTACTAACAGTCTCTGAGGCTCCTGGTTTACCCATAATGCATCCTTTTTTCTTTCACTTCTCTATTTCACCAAAACGTCTTCCTAAACCTACAATCTTCCACAGGCACTTTTTAATTTACCCTTTGAACTTTGACATTACTACACCAACTTAATTCTTCCTTTGAAGGACACTTGCCCCGTTAGTAAATGCATGGAGGTCTCGTATTCGGACTCTTGTCTGAAAAGTTCGTATTGTTTGCTTTTGTGTATGAAGACTCTTCAAGTCTCTGCTTTTACTGGTGAGACACTTGCTGTAGCCTCGTGGCTTTCATCCTGCTGCAGAAGAGTGCTGACAATGTTTGGTTCCTACGTTACAACAGATACCCCAACCGCCAAAATGGCCTTGAGACCACTCACGAGGATAGTTTTTGGCGTGTTTTTGGAGAGGCTTTGGAGGATTTGGAAACATGCGGCCAGTCTGAACTTTTGAGGGAGATTGAGGTAAATCACTTTCTGAATTTGCTGCTGACCTGACTGTTTTGCTCTTGCCGTAAATGTCAGACTGTTTCTCCGGATCTGTTAATTGCCTGTAGCATCCCTGCGTTGCCAGCGGCGTGAAGAAGGGTTCGAGTTTAATCTATGTCAGTGCTTGTGCTAATGGATAACTATGTCTCATTAGACAGTTGCTTGCGTGCACTTTTCCCCTGAGCCAATGACTTCCCCACCAGGAACTCCACGCTCGTTTTGCACACTGTTGCTGGCCAGCAATCTCCATGTGACGGTTGGCAAACCTTCCCTATCGAACGGTAAACCCTCTGCTTGGAAAGATATTGTCTGGCCAAAGCACTTAAAGGCCGAGCAAAAGGAGTTCCCCAAAACCCCACTGGGATTGAAACCTTGGCTTACTTAAAATATAGACAGGCCTAACATGCATCTTGCATTCAGCTGTCACTCTGATGGAAACTGTTTCAGTGAAATAGGTAATTGGAAGCTTTTCAGGCTGCCTTCCCCATGGAAAAATCTGAGAAAGTAATTGCTTCCTGCAGAAATAAAGGTGTTTCCTCTCTTCACAAACCACTTTCTCTTTTCTTTATCCAAAATGCTTTGGAGGTCATGTTATTGTGTCCGGTTATAGGATGGGAAGCCTGGATTTCTAAGACGTGGGATGCAAATAAAGGCCTCCCCTGAGACTGGTGAGCAGCGGGAAGCAAACCTGCCCGGCAGAATGGGACCTGTGCTGCTCCCCTCCCTGATTCAGGTCCTGCAGCCTGGAAGGAGGAGTGGGACCCCGCGAGCTCCTTTCTTGCCCTGACTTCTGAGTGCAGAAGACTGGGGACATCTCGCTGGGTCATGCCCTCCATCACCCCCAGTGGAGCTGGTTTTATGCACAATTTTATATTGCTTAGGCTTCAGAGAGAAAAGGCAATTTCTGAATAACTGGAGGTGGAAAAGGGAAGTCCTGTTTTGGTCTATATGTGAAAATATTGGTGACAAGGGACTTAATAATTGTTCTTTCCTCCTTGATCCTTAGCAACGGTAAGTGGGGGAGGAAATCTCAATTAAATTTATTGTGTTGAAGCATGAAAGTGTGTTTATTATTTTAACTGTGTAAGAAAATGCTGACATAAAAAAAACACCGCCCCAAACCAACACACAAAGCTCCAACCTCCCCAGCGCCCACAAACTATGACTTCTTCCCTTGATCACTTATTTCCTGGACCTGAATGTATTTAGAAATGACTTTAAGCAGCGATTGTCAACCTTTCTGAGCTGATGTTGACTGCTTAAGAAGAAATGCTCCTCTGAAATAATGGTTTCTCTTCAGCATAATGGCTGGCATCTAAATGTAAAAGAAGGAATTTGTTGGGTTAGTGTGAAATGCTGGGACAGCCAAAATATATTTCTACTTGATCTTTTTCCTTTTCCAGGGATCCATGGTGTAGGGATGCGTGGGCTTTTGATTCATGCTGTTTTAAGACTTTGGAGCTTTGACAGTTACAGCAATGCTTTAAAAAAATGTAAAGAAATTTTACCAAAAGCTGAGCACCTCTAGGGTTTTAGTGTATGTAGCACATTTTTAGAACATTTTTGAAAGTTCTGGGGACAAAAGGAGAGTGCTGTGTTTTTAGCAGAAGTCTAATGGGTTTCAACTCCCTGTTAATCAAATCCAAAGTACCACTGATCTGTTCCTCCCTTTCCATGTGCCCATCCTTCCTGAGGTGTGGTGTGGGAGGTGCATTGCTCATGGGGCTCTTGCTCTGTTGCAGGTTTCTAAGCCCCAGCTCCTGGCCTCCTGTCATTTTATTAGTCTCAGATTTTTTTTTAATTTTTTTTTTTTTAAATTTGACCTTTCATGCTCCACATTTGAAAAAGAATGAGTCACATATGGTTACCCAAGATAGCCTGAGAACAGGTTCACACACAGTAACAATCCACTCCCAAACTATGGGTTATGGGTAGATACAGATTTCCGTACGTCTAGTGGAGCATGCATCCCTGCTTTGCTTTGAGGGCAACCGAGACATGGGGAAAAATAATGTGGGGAAGCCCCAGGCTAGAGAAGTCTGGAATTGCCCTTTCTGCTTCTTGCACTTAAACCAAAGCACCTAGCAAATTGTTTATGATGCTGCAAGGAGTACTTAAATACCATGAAGAACGAGAAGGATTTGAATGCTGTAGTAAGGGCACGCCGTTGGGTGCTGGCCAGTTTTGGTGTTTGCAGCACGTGAGTGAGGAGAGTAGCACAACGTGCACAGACCTTTCTGTTCTCCTGCCTGGGTCTGCAGTGCTGGTGTTGGTACAACATGGCATGGTGTCATGGGGGTTATTGAGACTGTTTGAGGTTGGTGAACAAAGGTACCCTGGTTGGCTGTACTGCTCTCTGTTAAACTGTGTTTCAAGTATGTGGTAAGTCAACATCCTTCCAGCGCATAGCAGGTATTTGAGTTTTGTCCAAACTCAAGCTGATTAAGTAATTTTTTTCTGTGAAGACGTGAAAAGTACAAAGCTAAAAGGTTTTCTGTATTTCATCCATCCTTATTTGGGATTATGCGGGGGTAGTGCTGGCATTTTCGTACTGCCACCAGTATTCCCTTGATTTGCCTTTGTTCCAGCTTGGAGCAAAGAGCTGCAGGGCCTTGTTTAGAGCTTTAGTTAGATGATATTTCCCCTGTGCACAGGATCAATTGCTTTTTGACTTGCAACATTTACCATTGCTGAATTTTGCTACCTGCTCCCTATCTTTCCTTTTCTTTCTTCTACCTTTTGACATTTAATGGGACTGCAGACCCTTGGAGCCTCAACTTTGAAATGACAGTTTTCATTACGCCATTTAAATGGACTCTGTGACCTGGAGCCAGTTGAGGTTCCACAGACTGGATTCTTGACTCCTTCGTTAGCTTTGATCAGTGTAATCTCATTAGTGAAAAGCATTGCCAAATGGAGTAGAATCTACTTAGAGGCATCTTTTAATGGATGCTATCAAGGATGGCCAGGCTTAAAGACTACTTAATTTCATATTTTTAACTCAGTTTTACTCAGTGATGGCTCCCATTTGCTGACAGATAAAATCCTAATTTCTCTGCTGAATTGGTCTCAGTGGAGTCCAATGTATTGACTTCCCTGGGCCACTGCCAGTGCTGTGCAATGCTGATGGTGAGCTGCAGGGGCAGGCTGAAGGGCCAGGTAGACAGTGCTTCCTCTGCCAGCCCCCTGAGATTGGGATGTACATCCTTCCTGACCACCAAGAAGGTTCCTGCACAAGATGAGTTCCTGCCTGGCCCTGTTTGTGTAGAAGGGTCATCAAAAGATAAGACGCTTTGTGAATTTTTCCTTCTGAGATAAAGATCCATGTTGGGGTAGGAGAGCAGGCAGCAGATCAGCAATAGATCTGGCAGCAAGCTCCTGAGGTCTGGAAGTGGCTTTTATAGCTAACTGCTGGAAAAGCTTCTTGGTACTTACTTTTCTGATTAATGAGAACAATGGTGCCCCGCTGTTATTGTCTGTGCCACTCTTGTTGCTGCGTGGTCCATCTGTTCCTGATGCTGGCTCAGCAGAGTGACTTTGTGCCCTCACCCTACAGGCATCCATCATGACAGGGAGCGTGCACAACCTGGGCCTGGAGGGCAGCAAGCTGCTCCTGGACTCTGTCAACCCGTCGGGACTGAGCCCATTAAGGAAAGCAAACTCCAGCTGTGATGATGGACAGACCGAGGGAAGCAGCTCCCCTGCCAAGAAGAACGAGAGGAACCTGGACATGAAGAAGATCGAGAAGGAAATGCAGGAAATCATGTCTCCTACCCCGCTCGAGTTTCACAAGGTCTGTGCTGCCAAGGGTTGGTCTGGCTGTGGCACTGCGGTACCTCAGTGGTAAAAGCTGTAGAAGCTTTGCAACCTTCCAGAAAATTTCCTTTGTTCAGAGGAACCTGCAGGCCATGCTCCTGGTTAAAGCTGGCCCTCACTGAGGTCTGCAGCAAAGGTTTCCAGAGGCTCAGGTTAAGAGGAAGGGGTCTCTTCAGAAGAGTAACAGGATTTAGCTGCCATGCTTCAGTGGGGTTTAAATCTGTGCTTTGCTGTTTCCCTTTAGTAGATGAGATTTCCAGATCCCTTGTGTTCTGGAGTTCATTAATTGCTGCCACAGATAAAGGTGAGAGACCTCAAAATACAGCCCTGGACACCCATCAAGCCTTTCCCAGTGGCACACTCCATTCAGTAGGCCACTTTTCTTATAAAAAAATAACTTATTATAACTTATTTTCCCTCCCCTCCCACTCCACACACAGCCCTTCCTGAAGGGGCACAAATGATAGGACTTCAGCAACGGGATACTTGTTTGAATTCAATACCCAGCTGAATGTAGCCAGTTTGAGTATGGTGCAAGGCAGTGGTAATTAGATGAAGTAATTAAGCGTAGAACCTGCTGATGCAGAATGCAAGCAGGGAAGGGAGCTGGAGAGGTTTCAAAAAAAAAAATGATTGCCTTTTTCTTTCCTAGTGTGACTTTAGAATGAAACCTGCAGTTATGGGAGCTGAAAAAAACATTTTCATGTTTGATCTGCTCTTGTCCTTCAGGGCATTGAAAATGTGTCTTTAAATAAAACTCCTTCATACCTAGAGGAGGAGAGGGGTGTAATTAGGCACGTTACAAGGTGACTGTTCCACTGGAGCATCTGGCGTTGGCTGTGTTTGGAGATGAGGTTCAGGCCAGATGGGCTGCCCCTGAGCATCATCCTCAGCACTGTTCTTCCCCAGGACTGCACATCCATGAGGGTCACCCAGCCAAGAATGCAGTGATGGAGTTGGAGCCTGACAGTAGAGATGCACTCCCAGTTCATGGGAGGCAAAGGGAGATTTTGGTGGTGGTGGGGAATCAGTTGTCTCTGGCTCCCAGTGTTACTGGGCGGCAAGATATGCTTCCAGCAGTGCACCCCTCCTTTAGAGAAGGCCAAAGTGTGACATGCTCAAGGGAAGGGCAGTGAGGTTATCCAGTTCTTGTCCTCAGTACGCCAGCACTTTCTGATAGAAATTTTCTGTAACAAAGTCGTAACGTGGAGAATCTTAGATTTCCTTGCTGAGTGATGTATTAAAAATGAACTGTCTTCACATTTGACACACTATATTGAAAATTCCTTATGAAGATGTTGATTTTTCATGTGTTGGTCTGGTATACACAGAAGATGTACAGTGTAACTTGGGCTAGGGAAGGTGACGCTGCATTAATAACACCTGCTTTGTTGTTCCCTGGGTGAAATATAGCAGCCTAGTCTGTACTACACTGCGTGCATTTCCTTCCACGTCCAAGGAGAAAGGACTATCATGTGGTTGGTCATATGAAAGTCACCAAAACACTTGTCCCTGTAATCTACCTAAACTGGTGGTGTCTGGTAGATAAGGCTCAATCTGTATTAGCTGCCCACACTAAGAAAAATCTGTCCAAGAGACCCAGAGCAGAATTGCTGTAAGTCCACGCACATTACCTATGCTGTTCCCATCCTGCTAACCCTATGCACCTCCTCCTTCCTCTGCTGCATTAAAACATGCCTTCTGTTTCTGCCCCTCCAGATAACACTCCACAAAGACCCAGAGAGTGAAGACTTTGGATTCAGTGTGTCGGATGGCCTGTTAGAAAAAGGTGTCTATGTAAATATGGTCCGTCCGGATGGGCCAGCAGATCAGTGTGGCCTCAAGCCATATGACAGAGTGCTTCAGGTAATAAATGCAAAATGCAGTTCTGGAGGCTGGGACGGAGTGAATGAGTGGCTGAGAGGAAGAGAGAAGTGAGACCCATCCATGGCAGCACTAACTTTAATGAAAGGTAATAGTTAGCCAACTTAGGTGAGCACTTAGCCACCAAGCGCTCAATGAGACCTGTGTTTTATAATGAGAAATCACTAGGTAGTCCCCCCAGGTGATACCCCTAGGTCACACCTATTCCAGGACACAGCCTGCCTGACACTGGCCTTTTTGAGCTTGGGCAGCGCAAAACAACCGCAAAGCTGTGTTGCTCCCCCCTCGCACCCTCAGTCCGTTTCCTATCCTGTAAGAGGGTGAGTTTTGGATGATCTAGGCTGTGTTGACCAATATGTGTTCCTGCAAAACCCCATGTGGAGTTAAGTGGTGTTCATGAAGTTCTGTGCATGCCTTTAACAACTAGAAGAGTTTTCTAGGAAACACATCCTTCAAGCAAAGTGTTTTTCACGGCTATTTTTCTTTGAAAGATACTTGATCTGAAATAGCTGATGCAGAAACAGAATAAAAACTCTGGTCAAAAGCACAATCTGATAAATGTGACATGGGCATCGAACTACCAGAGGGACAGTAAGAGCATGATGAGTTTTGGAGATTGGAGAGGAACTTTATATGGATGAGAAACCACTATTTTAGCTTTGGGGCAACTCAAACAGCAACTGAGAAAGTGCAACCCCAATGGAAAAATTGCCACCATTTGGAAGTGCCGATACTGTGACCATATTTGGAAACACTCAGAAAGATGTTTAGTTTTATTAATTTCTAGGCGGGGGTTGTTAGCAGTAGGATTAGAGCCAATGTATTATGTACATCAGGTAACTGGAGAACTGGCAGCACTGTGGGGAGCCTTGTTTAAGCTTGTTATGGTCTCTAGCCAGTTGGCTGCTATACAATTATTCCTTCTCGGCTTCAAATAAAAGATGGTGCAAGAATGAACAAGAAGCTAATTAGGCTCTGGGCTGCCTTTCTGTTGAATGTTGGATGTGTCGCTTTTTGCGAGTGCCAAGTGCTCTGGGAGGTGTGCCCGAAATCCTAAACAGAGCGGCGTGGAGACTTTTGACGCCCCCCTTCCACATGCTGCGCTGCACAGCTTACACCTATGAGAAGACGAGGCAATTGCCATCGTGTTGACGTGTGGAGTTGTCAATGAGGGATTGCAGACGTGGCACAGGCAACTCCCGTCAAGAAGTACAGAGATGCGTTGCTGAGGATGCTTCACAGTGCTGCTGAGTATGGGCATGATGATGTGCCTGAAGGCCAGCGAAACACCTTGTCCCTGCTGCAACAGACCCTCTGCCTCTCGGCTGGATGTGTTAGCCCAAGCACGGCATGGCACTTCTGCACGGGAACTGCCTGGCTGACGTAAAGGCAGAGCAAGCTCCTGGCTTATCTATCTTTCCTCGTCCACGTGGGTTTGGAAATTGTCATTAGTTACTGCGCTGTAAGGAGCAGTATTGGGGTCAACTCTGGACACCAGCTAGGGTGGGGGGACACTTGCTCCTGTCATAGAGCCCAGCTCCGTGGGCATGCATTAATGCTGGGAAAGGGGTTTGGATGGAAGGGTTGCATGGCCTCATCCAGCCCTTATCCAGAGAAGGAAGAAATGCCTGGCCCCAGGGGTTATGTTTGCTCCAAAGGTGGGTGGGAAATTCCTTTCTCCCTTCCCTGCTTCTCCTCCCTGTGCTGTTTGCCAGTCCCCTCCATCCCAGAGCTGTCGTGGCACTAAGCCCAGGTGCTCTGGTAGCTGTAGGCGAGAGAACTGGGATGGTTCTTGCAGGTGACCCAGCCTAGAAATGTGCTTGAAGGTCTGCAAGAGACAGCAGCAAAAGTGCTTTCACTGCTGAATCCTGCAGAGAGAGTTTGCAGCCGCCTTCTGAGCCCATGTGAAATGCATCCAGACTCCTCTGAAATGAAGGATGTAAATGGAGAGAGCAGAACCAGAAACTGTTCAGTATAGTCTCAATTTACTGCTGGTTGAGCTGGAAAACAGTTGGCAGAAGCCTCGGAGTCTGAGCTGTATTTGTTTTCTAAGTGCTGAATACCCCACATCACAAATTTAAGGCCAGTAAAAGCCATGATGGCAAAAACATAATGGAAAATGGCAACCTTTCTCCTACAGGCTTGAACTGGAGAACGGGTTTTGAGGCCTGCTGAGTTCACTACTTGTAATACTGCCCCAGACACCAGGAGTCAGGGTTTATGCCCCATCCAGGCTTTTTTTTCCCCTTGCTCTACCAGTTATTGCATCAGTGCTCAGCTAAGCCAGGATGTGCTCAGCCTGAAGGGGTGCTCCTGCTCTACTCTGCCATGAACCCACAATCAGGGCCCCCCCAAGAGTTGTGTGTTTTCACAGGTGTGGGTTTGGTACCAACCTTGCATTTGCTGACTAACAAACATGGTTTTTCTGTTGTTCCTCCCCATGGCGTGTCCTAAATCCATCCCGGCAGGTAAACCGCATCCGAACGAGAGACTTTGACTGCTGCCTGGCTGTCCCCCTGATTTCAGAGGCTGGAGATAAACTGGACCTGGTGATTAGCCGAAATCCCTTGGCACTGGCTGCCAACGCTCCTCCGGAGGGGAACGGAGAGCTGCCGGCCCAGGTGGCCCGTGGTGCTGAGGTCAAGGCGAGTGTCCAGACGCTCTGAGGAGCGGTAGCAAAGCGGATGGTGCCCAGGGCCTCTGTTAAAGCTGTTTTAGTATTTGGGGTGTTTTTCCTGGTTTTTGCACTGGTATTTGTAAATGCTGTGTGTACCATAACCTGCAAGTGGGGAGGTGGGTCTTCAGTGAGTCTGTAGACCGCCAAATATTGCTGGGAAGGTCGGAGCTGGATGCACATCTTGGGCCATGGGCAGCACCAGCGATGGGACGAGCTGCCGATGGGAGGAAGGAGCATCTACAGCCATCCCCCACGGCAGGGCATCCCCCTGCACCCCGGCCGCCGGCGTGCATGGGGTCCTGCCTCTGACACCCTCCTCACCCTGAAGGCCTTGGCCATCCTATAAACACACATGGTGCTATTATGTTTCTTGTTTGCTCAGTTAATCACATACAGCAAGACTGCAATGCCTTTCCTTTTCTGTTGTGCCCAGCTCCATCCTTTAAACGCTCTTGACAAATTGATTTCCGCAGCCCCCTGCACTCCTGGTGCAGGGCTGTGGAGAGCCCTGTTTAAAAGACATTTCAAAATGTGCTTGAGTGTGGATAGATGCAATTTGTGTTCAAAAATTGATATTTGCAACTGCCTCCTGCCAGCCCCATCCCTGCTCCCCGCCAGGGCTGGCTTGCCCTGTGGTGGGATGAGGTACCTCATCTCGCCGTCGATTCCCATGAGCAGGGTGGTGACCTGTGCTGGAGCAGTTATTCCGAGGCAGAAGGTTGTACCCAAGGCTAAAGGCCCTGAATACCTGCCCAAATCTCCGTCTGCCTTGTTCATCTGGGCTTTATGGAGACACTTGCAAACCTGGCCTGTGCCCACAAGTAAATAGCAAACTAGTGATCTTCCCAGGGCTGTCCCTGATGTTTTGAACTAATAATGCCTTGTCGTCTCCCATCAGGCAGTGGCATGAGAAGCCCTTTGTCAGATGAAGGTTGTGTGTCCTGTGTTCTGCCTGGGCTGGGCGGTTTGTGCCCATCCTTGCCTGTCGCTGGCCTCTCCGTGGCTTTGCAAGCATGATGCCCCATGGTTGCCCCCCTCCATCCCTCCTGAGCCCCCAGTCCCGTGGCAAGAAGGTCTGTGATGTTTGCATCCGTTTCCTCATCTGCCTGCCATGTTTCATGTTTTAGCACTTTATGATGATGTTCACGTACCAGTGGTGGTGTGAGCCTGGTATCCCTTTCCCTGGGAAGGCTTGGGCACGGCAGAGACGAGGAGCTCATTTGGACACCCACAGCCCGGCACCCACTGCCCCCGTTTCCCCTTTTGGTTCCTCCATCACCGCCTGTGTGCCGGTGCTGTGCGTAGGGTGTCGGATGGGTATATGCCACTCGTTCGTTGCTTTGCTGAGCCAGGACTTGTCTCCCTACTGTCGTCCCTGAGCCACTTTGCGACTCTGTCCCTCCGCGATAGCGCAACTTATCAGGGTGTTTCTTCCAGACACGTTCCCGGCCCCATCCAGCTATTTGTCGTTGTAGCCATTTTTCTCTTCAAGTATGCAATATCCCATACCATTGCTGCCACAACTAGATAATGTGCCATAATCGATACTGCGGAGCATTGACAGTGGAGCCGAAAGTGGTTTTATATGCAATATTCTGAGCAGCGGAAGCTCACTGGGGCTTCTCATAGGTTTTTAATGAAGACTTTTATTAAAGGCTTTAAAAAAAAAAAGAAAGAAAAACTTGGTCCTTGTATCCCTTCCTATGCATTTTGAATGATATGAAGATGAAATGCATTACTTAAATGTGTATTTTTATCCATATATTAGAGTGTATTCCTTGTAAAGTATTTTTATATGCTAATTTTCTTATGTATCTATGAAAGCACAATATTTAAAAGTACAGCATTTCAAAGAATATTTTAGTCCTGTTTTGGACCTATTTGTAAATCTCTGTATTTAAATGGGATTGCAATGACTTTGACTTTTTTTTTTTAATTAAATAAAAGCAAATGAAATGCATTTGTTTTGGTTTGTGTCTTTTTCTGATGGAGGATGACTCTGCTACCAGCCCTATTTTAACTTGCCAGGGGACCCCCAGTTAGGAGACATCCTGAAGGATGATTGGGAGAGCACAGAGTGGGTTTTCTTGGGGGGTCACTGCTTGTAGGGCTACTGGGGTGGGGCTGGGGTTGTTCCTTGCCACCGTCTGGCAGTGGGACTGGAGTTGCTTCCCTCCTTGTGGAGGCAATTTTGCTGTAGCTCTTAGCAATAAGAGCTGGAGATGCCTGTGCATGTGGTTGCAGCATCACTTGCAGTTTCACTTGGCCACACTGGAAATCTTGTTGGGTTCAATCTGGGCTACTTCATGACAAAACACTGATGCAGCAAAGGATGTTGTGGCCATGGCGTGGCTGTGGCAATGTTTGCAAAGCTATGGTTAATCCCTGGGGATGGATTAAGAAACCACTGAAAGATGATGTGCTGGCAGGATGCTTGGTACCCCACAGCCACAGTGGGATGCCTTTGGGGAGCTGTGCTGTGGTAGCCAAACCAGACATCCAAAGAGATGATGGCTGAGAAGTCGAAACATAATTCCTTGTGTCCTTACACTGAGGATTTCTTCCCTTTGCTCTTACAAAGGGGCTTGGGGCACTGCTATGCCCCCAGCATGGGCAGCGCAGGTTAGGACACTCCCTGAATAAAGCTATAGATGTCTCTGCTCACTGGCAAGGAAAGGGTGACCTGGGTTTTGCAACCCTTCATGGCTTCGTGGGCAGTGCAGGAATTTTCAGAGGCTGAGCATGGTATGGAAATGCTCCTGGTTAGACCTGGGGAATCATTGCCACGTAAACAAGCCTTATCTGCCATCTCTGGCCATGCTCCTGCGGCGCAGACTTCAGATCAAAGCCCTTCACACGTTTGGCACCGGGGACTTGCCAAAGCTGCGTGGAGCCAACCGAGGCGCTGGGGCGATGGCAGGTTTAACGAGCACCCGTGCAACGTGACCAGTGGGGTTTCGGTGCGTACAGTAGGTAAAAGGTTAGCACGGTGCTGCTCCGCTGGTATGTGCTGCCCGTCGCCTCGGTGGGCACCGTGTCCTCCTGCTAATGTCACCTTGTGTCCTGTGGACCTTGGCGGAGGGAGCAGCAGCAGCCATGGGCAGGTGATGGCCGCCCACAGCAAGTACGTGAAGCCCTTCAGCAGCAGCTTATGGCGCTTAGTGGCTTTTTAAATTTATTTGTATATTTATTTTAACCTGAGACTCGTTGCAGTTGCTGTTTGTGCCAGTGCCCAGCTGCTCAGCCCAGGCATTGCAGGTTTTGCCGATGGGAGGAGAAATCCCTGATGAAGTCCTCATATCTCACCCAGCAGAATAATGAACCACGCCCCAAAAAACCCCCAATCGAAATAAAGACAGGTGGGGCTAATCCTGGGCATGGGCCTCTGGAGCCTCAGCAGTGATTAGGGCCTGATAAATGAATGTTGAGCAGCTTTACTTGTCACAAATAGCAGCCACCTACATACTGGTTTTTTCTTTCCCTACCACAAACCATGACTTAAGGAATGGCCCCTCTGGTTCAACCTTCATCTGCTTGTCTGAAGAGGCCATCAGTGAGCCTTAAATGACCAGTCCCACACACCAGAAAAATGTTGCTTGTTTTCTTTCTTTTTATTCCTATTGGGCTTTTCTGATGTATTTAAACCTCCGTGGCAGTGGTGCCATGCAGCCAGGATGGTACTGACAGCAGCGGGCAATGTCTGGGATGGGCTGAATTGGGGTGGCTCAGCCCAATGGCAAGAGCTCCTCAGCAGCAACTCATGAAGCTGCACTCATCTTCCTGTGAAGGGGCCAAGGAAAGTTGATATCTGCAAAGACAAGTTTGTTAGAAGCTCTATTTTCAAGGAACGAAGAGAAAAAAGAGAGAATAAAATGGGGGGGGTGGAGGGGTGGAGGGGCGAAGGGAAAGCTTTCTCATGGCCTTGTAAGACAACCTCATTAAGCGTTGGTCTGGGAAAAACAAAACACCAGTGAAGTAAGGCCACAGGCTGGACAAGGCTGAAGTGACGTGGGCTGGGACCACCAATGATCCTTCTTCACATTCAGCCAAAGTCATTGCTAGGGGCAGGGTGGCGGGAGAGGGGGCAGGGAGAATTTTAAAAAAAAAACCCAAACAACAAAACACAAGGCAAACTGCTGTTGATGACCCAGGAGTGCTTTAGCTCTTGCTGAGCAGTGTTTACTCAGCGCCAAGGCCTTTTCTGCTGCTTACGCCGTCCCACCAGTAAGATGAGGGTGCACCAGAAGCTGGGAGGGGACACAGCCTGGACAGCTGACCCAAGGGATATTGCAGACCACATGATGGTATGTGCAGCAGTACAGCTGGGGAAGGGGGGCACTGCTGGGGGACTGGCTGGGCATCGGGTGGTTAGTGGTGAGAAAGTGCTTTCTTTGCGCCACTTGTTTTTCTTGGTTTTGGTGTGTTGACCCTCCCC
>VWZZ01004522.1:222087-280401 GCA_013399095.1 Psophia crepitans | reverse complement strand
CCCCCCATCTTTTTTTTTTTTTTTAATTCTTTCCTCTCTTTTTTAATTATTAAACCGTCTGTATCCTAACCCACGAATTTTTGCACTTTTACCCTTCCAATTCTCTCCCCATCCCAGTGGGTGAGGGGGTGAGCAAGTGGCTAAGCAGGGCTTAGCTGCTGATTGGGGTGAAAACATGACAGACATGAAGTCAGATAGTGAGCTGAGCATATATATATATATATATATAAAGTGTGTGTGTATATATATAAAAAATAAATAAATGGAATATTTTATAAGGACAAAAAAACTACCCCAAACCAACAACCCCACAATAAATAATAGGTCTAAAGAAGTGGTGTTAGGTTGATGATTGGACTTGATGATCCTAGAGGTCTCTTCCAACCTTAAAGATTCTATGAGTCTATGAAGAATTGAGCTACTCAAAGATCAAAAAAGCATCCAAGAGCATAGCTGGTTTATAAAGGGAAGTTTTATTTTCAATTATAAGGTGATTACAAACTCATCTAAAAAAGCAAAGATGACTTAAAAATATCCATGTACATTTTATTTATCTAAAAAGCAAAACAGAAACTGCAAAATACAAACATTTACCATATACACAAAGGCTAGGGTTTTCAGGATTAAATTACACTCCAGGATTTTTTTCAAATACAAATATTCTGTTTTGGAACACACAAAAAATGTTTTAAAATGTTTTAAAAATATTTTTAAGGTCTTTTTTTTTTTAAAAAAAGTTCAGATGACATTTTTAAGGAGGCCACCGTGGACATCGCCTCCTCACTGTATGTGCTACTCATCACATTACTGTAGTCACAGTTTCTAGGAATTTAAATAATAAAAAGAACACCACCATTTTTTAGCCAAATACATCAAACAAGATGGACCACCTCGTATAATGTGAAGTCCCTGGAAACGTCATCAGGTAACAATCACAACATCACACTGGAGAAAAACAACATCCTATTGAACAACGAGCACTTCAGAACAGTACTGGGATGCTGCAACGCTGAGAGACCGTCGCTGGCTTCCAGGACAGGAGCAGATGACAAACCAGCTCAACTTGCTCCCTCAGGATTATTTTTTTTTCAGCCTCTCAACATGATTTTTGCCACTGTTCTTTTTTTTAATATATATTTAAAAAACCCCATCTTTCTAACATCTCAACTGCAGAAGCAGATAGATTTAGAAACAGTATGTGTCATGCTAATGTGTACTACACTACCGGACTGAAGCCTTTGCCCGCATATGCACGCACACAAAAGCACACAGGCACAGCTCCATAACATCAGTAAGTTTCATTTTTATTTATATTTTTTTAAACTGTATTTTTTCCCCATTAGTTCTTCTGATTTTTCAAGTCAGGCCATGTTTTCCCTCTGCTGCGAATGGGAAAGCAGGCAGCACTGTCCCACTGCGCACTGCAGAGCCAAACCATGGGGACGAAGCCGCCAAAAAAACTCACCCCTTTTAAAAATGCCTTTAACTTGCTTTACTGCTAAAGCTCAGGGCTGTGGAAAGCTTGTGCTCAGGACATTCTTACACTTCTACTGATTATTTTGAATAAGGACACAGCAGTGTTCTGCCATTCAATAGCCCAGCAGTACCAGCAGGGTCAGGCTCTTTTCCAGTTGCAACTAGTGGAGTTTTTCACCTCTGATAGATATGGGGCAGTGATTTGTTTTCTTGATGTTTTCAACCTGCAAAATTTTGATCTTGTGTATTTTTCTTTTTTTTTTCTTTTCTTTTGTCAAATGCTCTCTGAAGCTTCTGCTGTTCTTGTTTTAGGACATGGGTAAATTGAAACCACCAATTCAAGCCAACAATTGGGAAAAACAGAAATAATTGAATTCCTCTGTTTATTTTTAATAGAAACAAACAAATTCAGATTTATTTATATTTTTTGAAGCAGAGAAGCATGTACAGGCTTGTTTTGGGAAGGCAGAAAAGAACCATGATCCAGTGGAGGGTGCAGGGCTGGAATGGGCAGTTTTCCAGCTGGGACTAGTGCTGGTCTTTTTTGAGCACGCTTTCCAGTAAACTCAAATTGACCGTTGATACTAATACAAATTTTTTTGTGACCAAAGTATGGAGCTCACGGGGCCTCTTTTGCACTAGTTCATGGGTTTGTTCAGTGCCAAGTGTCACCAAATGAACTGAATACTTTCTTTCTCAAGCTTATCTTTGATTACAAGAAATAAAACAAGCTACTAGCGTCTGACAGTTCCTGACCTTTGCTCATGCAAATATACAAACACACAGCTACACGTCAAGCCTAACCACAAGGCTTTGGATGCTGCTTTTAGAGAAAACAAGTCCAAGGCAGCTGCCTGAAGCCACACCGCACCCAACCTCCCCGCACCAGGAGCTATGTGGTGCTTACAAGGAGCCAGGAGAGTTTTCAGGGCTTCCTTGGAGGAGGCACAGTCCAGGATTTTGTCATTACTTTCCCGCTTCCACTACTCCCAATTTAGGAACGGCCATTCGGACACCCTGGCAGGTTGGCTCTTTGCAGGCAAGTGCTGCCTAAACCTTGCCAATCCTCATCCTGAACTGCTCTGCAAGACACTTACAGACATGATGTGCAGCCTTGGAATAGAAGCAATGTCCCCACTTGTGTGCGTGCATACGAGGGTGAAAGATTTCGTCTACTTAAACACAGATTTATTTTTTTTTTAATTACTGAAAGTAAGCAACTTCCATTGAATCTCCTGGAAATGATGTCAGGGTCATCTTTCTTCCAAGTGTACTTGAGCTGCTTAACTGACTTGCCCACTCCATTCAATACACAGCTTATTTAACATGTTATATACATTATGCCTCCATGAGTGATCCTGCAGCGACCACCAGACTGGAAGCTAATAATCGTTTATTCAAAAACGTTCAAATCCTTCTCCCTGGCTGGAGTTTTGCTGTTGATGCATCCAGCGGGAGTTTTGAACCCAAGTGTGACAAGCACGACCTCAACGAAACTGTAAGTCTCCTTAGCAAAAAAAAAAACCAGACTGGGAGGAGACTTGTAAAAGCCCTATTGAATGGAAATGTCCATGTGTCTTCAGATCTACTTGACTTGTCTAACGCTGAGACAGAGAAGAGGAACTAGGAGTAGCTGCAGTTGAGAAAGGAGGACGCACACAGGACTGAAAAAAAGCTGCAGACATTAAAGGCTCTGCTGATGGTTGTTGGGTTTTGGGTTTTTTTTTGGTATTACAGCAACTGTAAGGCTGCATCTCGTTTTGTTTTGTTTTCCTCTTCTCCTCCTCTCCCGACGAACAGCAGCGACAGACAGTTTTGCTGAGCTGTTTCAGCAGGCCTCTCCTATCTCCTCTCCACCCCAGGAGCTGCGCTGCCGCTGCGGGTGGCCACCAGTGTTCTGGATGGCAAATACAGCTGCGAGGCTTCTGTATTTTCATTTACAAACACAAGAACAAATCCATTGTGGACCTACTATCTCACACTTTAAAGAGGACTTTTCTAAGTGTGTGGATCTGTTTGGACCAGATGAAAACAAAAGCTACGGATGAGAAGGAAGATGAGAACAGTAACAACAACAAAACCCCCCCCAGTTCTATTTATGAACTCATACTGTTGTTTAAATACCGAAATACGGACTACTGGTAAAGTCCCTTACAATAGATGCCCATTCAGTGAGATCATAACTAGTGACAGGTGAACTGAAAAAGTTTGGAAAGTTGAGAAAAATAAGAAATGGGTCGGAGAATCTTGTGGGGTAAATGTTCCCCTTTACATTTCTACTATTTCTTGATTTCAGTTCAGCCAGAAATAAATACTGCTGAAAATCTGCCGTTTTTCAAGCCCAGAAGAACCCATGAATACAAAGGTACAGGAAATATGAAAGAGGAGTGGGTTTTGTCTTGTTTTGTTCTGGTTTTAAACTCAGGGGACCTGGTTCTAAAGATCTCATGCCAAAACTGCACTAACTTCTCCCTGAATCCAAACCAGTTCATCTATGACTAGTCATGATATTTTAATATAGAGGAGTTCCTCATTTATATAAAACAGGTAAAATATGTCACAAGTGTTTAAACAAGGAAATTAGGAAAAAAATCAGTTGTATGTGCAGTCAGAAATAGGTAGAAAACACAGACCTTTTTAAAAAAAATATTTTTTAATAAATTTGGCAAAGGATCATGTTGAAATGCAAATTTATTACCGAGAAAAGTTCAGAAATCTGATAATAAAAATGTTAGGAAAACCCAAAACTGTAAAAATGTGAGTGTGCTCATTGGAACTCAAACCCCAGATAAGACAAGAATTAATTATTATTTTTTTTGGAGGGGAGGGAAGAGGGGAGAGAGGAACTGTTTTCCAGAAACAATTTCGTAGCTCTTCATGAGTCCCAGCCCTCCCTTGCAGTCATGCTAAAGAGCACAGCAGGGCCAGAGAAGTTTACACAGCGAATGCTTCAGTGAGGTTGTTGCGTATGTGCGAGACGGTTTCACTCGGTACATGGAAGCGACTGATTTGAATGGCACAGTTTATATCGAAATAGGGCTGGGTTCTAGGTCTCTAGTAGTTGTACTTTGAAAGGTATAGTATTAGCCCTCTGGTTCTTCTCGCCAAGACCCTCTCCACAACGCGGGAGATGGCTAAATAGCTGGCTGACTTAACGGAGACAGCTTTGATGCAGCCAAACCATTTTTTTCCCTAACTAAAGCTTGTCTCAGCTCTATAGCATGAAAGTGACGTGCAAACTATATCTCAAATGCAACTGTATGACAATGTGTATATAAAAAAACCCCTACAAATCAAGCATCAGTGTCTCAGCTGCACTCACAGAAACCGTTAACATAGAACCGCAAACCTGCTACTCCCTCTTCACCCAGGCAAGAGTGCCTGGGTACAGCAGACAGTAATAGTAACTCAAAACTAAGGGTCCAAGCTGAAGCCCACTAAGAGTTATCTTTGATTACATTTCCTTGCCTTTGATGGTTATACTATATAAAAAAAAATAAAATTAGCTGTGTGCATGTTTGTGTATTTTGGGCACATCCGATGACACTGGCTCACAGAATTTCTCCAGTGACCTTTGAATGGCTGTTGCCACTGGCCCAGCAGGTGACATTACATGTTTGCCATCTCCAGCCATGGAAAAGTTTCATTTATAACAGCAACCACAAAAAGAAAACAAAAGCAATCCTACCATGGCTGGTTTTGTTGCTGCAACTCAGCTATCTCATGTAAAAATGTGTACAAATTCAAATTAGAAAGGTATTGAAAGTTACAGATGCTGCCACTTTTTCCTTGCCTTTTTGAAATTATTTTGGTCCATCTCTTACTTTTTTGTTACAGGAAAACCAACGAGCTGTTTGTGCTTCTGTGGCCAGTTAGCCCATAGGATAAGAAAAAATTAAAATAAAACTACTCTGTAGGAATGTTAAGAACTAGATATGTTCCTGTTTAAATGACAAACTCTGCCCTGACAGACAGCAGAATAAGCAAATACAAACTCTGCTTTTATCAAGCAGATAAATATCTTTGGATGGTCTAACTGTGGTATCATAAGAAGAAAAAAACCCCACCCTCTCTGTCTAATACAATGCCCACAAGAAAAGGCTGAGTTTCGCCAGAGAACGTGTTCCCAGCACAACCTGCTCAGGATTTAATAAAAAAAAAGAAAAAAAAGAAAAAAAAAAAGCGGCTTTTGCCGCCCTTTTGGAGAGTCTTCAGGGAGCAATTCCCCATGGAAACATCCACCTGGCCCACGCGAAGCAGAACCCTCATTCCTACACTTCTTGTAGTGGTTTCTTTTCACTTCCCAGTCTAACCCGGAACAGTACGCAATTCCATAATTCCATTTCATTATTACATGTTCCCTTTGCTGTAACATAACATCCCAAAAGCTCGGTTTCTTCAGCAGATAAGAGTCATAAGCCTCATAAATATGTCTGCCATGCTTCACCATCCCTAAAAAAAATAAAATTACAGTTTAACCCAATGATGGGCAAGGAGACTGGGGACCCTAGGTCCACTACTGCTGTTTAGTAACGTGGGACAAGGGACTTAGTCCTGCTGTCTGCTCCCCCAACAGTGATCAACACCCCAATCACTCCAATAAATAAATAAAGCAAATCATGGTTACTGAACTTGGCAAAGCATTTTTGAGATACATGGATGAAAACCACCCATCTGCTGAGTGATATTATTATCTTCATTACTATTATTGTTAACGATGTGTCTGTTATAAACACCGGTTACACCAGGTGTAGGTGAGCGGTTTTGTTCCTCCTGTCGGGGATGATCTAATTTGTGTTCACCTTTGGACAGTCAGAGTCCACAAGGGATTCTTTTATTTTTCTGCCCGAAACCAGAGTCCAATAATTAGCAATGCAAACAAACGAGCAAGCGAATGCCTGAAACCCCGAGAGGGCAGGTGCTGCTCTTCCCCGCTCGGCTCCTGGGCGCTCGCCCTTGGTGCCCAACCCCCTGCCTCCCAGCTTGCAGAATTCAAATTTACATCAGTGCCAGCACAGTAGAATATGCTTTGCTGGAAAACTCAGGAGCAGGTACTCAACCTCCCCGCTCACGCACAAACAGCAGGCATTTCACTTAAGTATATTAAAAAAAAAAAACCCAAACTAAAAATCTAGGAAAAAAGAAAAAGAAGGGGAAAAAAAAAAAAAAAAGAGTGAACCATGCCAAAGCCTGCAAACACCTTCCCGAAATCCTCCTCCTGTCTGTGTGACAGGCTCCCACCACCACGCTTCGGAGGGATGGCTGCAAGGCTTTTCACACCAACTCCTCTGCCTCCCTTGCAGACTCTCTGCTCCAGCTGCCCGGCTTTATTCAGGGACTGTGCTAAACATAACCGTACCCTTTCCCTAATGTGACCCTGAAGTCTGTCGTTTACCACAATTGAACCAGAGGGTGGAAATACTACACCTTTGAAAATTCTTTGAAACAGCATATTTTTCTTTTAATCATCTCTCTCAACAGAGCTCCTTTTGTGTGTTCTGTAGGTTACCCTGCTCCCAACCATACCAGCACCTAAAATTGCTTTCTGAGACTTGAATGTATTGCTGGCAAGACAATCAATTCAAGTGGTAAGGTGTATAATATTTAGAGATAAAGATATATATATTTAAAAAAACCCAATAATAGTAAATTCTTGTAATATGTCTAGTCTGATATGAAAGCTCTCCCTCTACAGAGAGACATCTGCTGTGATTACCTTACAAAATATTAAAAAAAAAAACACACACAAAAAATAACTTTCTCTGTGAGAAATAAAAATAAATCCTAGTGCAAATATAAAGCTCTGTAAACCTGGTCCTATGAGAATCTATGGTTAGTAAACGGCAGTTAAAGCAGGTTTATCCTCTCACAGAGAGAGCTCACATCATGGTTTCCACAATGATATGAGTTGGCTTGATCAATCCGCCATTCGAAGTTCCATTGGGGCAGAAGGGGGTGCCGCTCTCCGTTTCTTTGGACCATCGATTCACTTCCTTGGGGGCAGCCACTGCTTTTATCCTCTGAAAGAAAGAAGAAAAGGGAAGGTGAGAAGACCAAGTGCCCCCCCCGTCTCCAGGTGCAGGATGGAGGACGTGGCAATACGACGATGGGGATGGTGGCCATTAGAGACAAGCAGATGTTGCCTGGCTCTGCAAGGACATGGGGACTCGGGCTGCAGAGCACCGCCTTCAACTTTTGCTCAGCTGCAGAGCCTGGTTTGACGCAGGCAAGTCAGACACGAGAGGGCATTCGTGGCGTTATCCAGCATCCTGCATGCTGGGTGTTCAGCGCTGCAGCTGCTGCTCAAATTACGTGCGTTCTCCTTCCTCGTTTAGAAACAACTCTGCCTTTTAGCCCAGCCGTTCATTGCCAAGTGGCAACTTCTCTCCTACATCTCAGTTCACAAAGGAAGAACTGAATGGCATCTGACCAGTGTTTACGCCTTTTCCTTTCCCAACATGGTTCTTGAGGAGTGTTTTGGCTACTTTTAGACTTGTCTCTCAATAGATGGTGACAATGTAGGCAGGAAAATAAACACTCATGAAAATGCTTTGGCCACAGCTGAAAAAGACCATTAACACTTGGAGGAAAACAAATGCAAGTGTTTGTGCTCTGGGAAATGTTCTTTTTTTATTCTATTCTCTCTTTTTTTCCTAACTCAAATTGTCCCACTTTCTCCTCCAAGAATACCCTGCGCTGCATTTAAGACGGTCTCATTAGGCAGAAACAAAACTAATCTGAAACCTTAGAAAAGAAAGTTTCATGCTTGCCCAGTCTTTAAAAACTTTCCACTGGAAGAAAAACAAAGCAGGAGAACCTGTGCTGAACTGCAAAGGGGAAGAGATTGCCTGCAAATCCAAATCCGAGAGAAACCGCACTGTTGAGTCTGAATCTGACCCAAAGTTTTCCCAAGATCAGGGCAATCTGCATCCAGTGTTAGGGTTTTGACTTAGTTAATTTGAAATAAAAAAAACCCCAAACCAACCAAACAAAAAAAGGGCTAAAAGTGAAGCCCATTGGCAGGAGGGTTTGACTTTAATTCATTTCCCCAGAGTGAAGGCCATGCCGGCCCCCTGAGCACCACACAATCCACAGGTGGACCTGAATTTCCCTGAAATTCAATAAGCTCTTGGACAGCTGGGGTTGACCCAGGTCTCTCTCTCAGTTATATTGCCTCAGTGATTTGTAGGACAATGCTTCCTTGTCCCCAGGGGCTAGAAAAGAAAGATCTGGCACTCGGAAGCACCCCAGTCCTTGAGCACTTGTCTGCATGTGGAGGCAACAATTTGCCAAGCTAGAAACTGCAGAAGGGGGACACAAGTAAAATCACCTGGTGTTTGTCTGAGGACAGAAGGCTGCGTGTTTGTTCTATTTCTACTGTTTGCCCAAAGGACAGGTGATCTTTAACAGTCTTATTTGCATTCACTGCAGGAGAGGCACCCAACTTTGCCCTACCTGGATAAGGTGGCAGTTTTCCAAGCATTGTGCTTATTTTGTACAAAACCCAGCAAGTGAAAAGCTCCCTTTCTCCTCTAGCAGACAACTGGTTGCTCTTACCTCAATAAGGGACCCATCTGACTGTATGATGCGGATGACCATCACCATAGGGATGCAGATCATGGAGGAAAGGGCAAGAACCCAGCCCAGACCAATTGCCCAGTCTGGGTATGTGTAGACCTTGTTGTAGGTCAGTGGCTTGTACTTGGCCAAAGAAAAGATAAAGCACCCCTGTGGATGAGAACGGAAAACAAAGTAAGAACAAAGTAAGGCTCAAATGCTGAAAGCAGTATGGCTCTGCTGCTACCACTGGCCCTAAGGACGACAGGCAGTGAAAGGCACAGTTTATGGACACCATCTGTATTTTAAACCAATGGAGGAATCCAATGGTTTAAAATCTTCCAGTTAAATCACTGAAAGAGCATCTGCTTATACGTAAACTCTTGCTTGACAATAGGATGTTAAGCAATGGTGCTGAACAGCTGCAGTACGTTGCCTGTTCTTTTCCAGGGCTCAAATTCTTGCTGTACATTGCCAGGAGCTTACTGGAGTGTTCTTCCCCACAAATTAAATACTTCAAGCTGAGTGTCAGCCTCAAACTGCTCAAGCCTTTTTGTTAAAATGTCCTAGTACTCCTACCACTTGAAGCAGGAACTGCTCTTTGGAGAGTGAGTTTTCTGTGTCATGAATGTAATGTTTTGCAAATCCTAAGAAAAAACCCACTCAAATGTAGACAACTGCAATTTGCACAGGCACAGCAGAGAGCTGTCACATTAACAGCTAACATCTGAGAAGACGATGTCTTTGAGGGCTATGTTCAAGCCACCAGCAGCCCTTTACAAATTGGTCTCTGAATGCAACAGCCTTCACTTGAAGAGAAGCAGTAAGAGGCAGTTCAGAGCTGCTACATGGAAGACTTGAAAGAGCCTGGGTCAGTACTCACCACGCAAAGAACTGGTGTGATCACAATCCAGCTCCATTTCATCCAGGGACCAGGTCTGTATCCAATCATATCCTCAATGGCATCATAAATATTATCAGCGCCTGTAACAGACAGTGAGTGCATTTATCAGAACCGAGCATACAAAAGCCATGTAAGGACTGTAGAATTACAGCTGCTTTCCTAGCTCCCCCCTCGGCCCCCAAGAGGTATTTAAAGGGAAGGTGAGGGTGTCAGATGTATTATTCAGATACTTCCCATGGCTGCGAATTTCAAGGTGATTTTTCTCCTTGAGAAGCTTGAAGGCTGAGGGACTCTCATCCTGTACACCCCTCATTACTTAGATGCGGGGTGCAATGCTAATCCCTCCTGCCCACTCCTATCCCCAGACTCTCACTGATCTTGCTGGGGGAATCACCATGGGGAGGACACAACAGCAAACGGTACCCCCTGCTTCTACAGAAATTTGACTGATGCAAAATGAAGGCTTGCTTGTTTTGCTTTCCTAAGGAGATGGAGTACAGAAAGAATCAGGGAAATGACCAGTCCTAAGCAGCAAACATCTTCTGACCATTCCTCAGCTACTGTCTCAGCCAGCTACACAAGCTACTGTCAGACCTTGGTACTCCGCATCGCCTAAAAATAATGAGACAGAATACACTTTTCTGTCAGCTTTCTCTTTCTATTTCCTATTTGGTTGGCTTGGCCCTTGCAGACATCGCAGCTCTGAAAGGAAATTCTCCGAGAGACAAACAGAAATTTTCATGGCTGGCCAAACTTTCAACTCTCAAGCCTAAACTTAACACATGTAAATGCTTAATTGCATCTTTATTAATTAGCAATGGAAAAATACTCATTTTTGTGTGGAAAAACACTGGAGGTTGGCTTCATCCCAGATGCAAATTTGTCTTCACGAGGTCAGTGCAAATTTATATTTATAATGGCATGCGTCTGTTGCTGGGAAGAAGATTCTGGGGTGGCTGATGATTAAATGTTTGGCTAGCAAAATTGTCACTGACTCATCAAAAGGTATCAGATGAAAGGATTCTCACTCACCATAAACCCAGGCTACAGCAATACATTCAAAGAATGCAACCCACAAAAGGCATACACCACTAGCTGCATAGTAGTCAAAGAGTTGAAAAACATACATGCCACCCTGTAAAAGAGAGAAACAAAGGATTAGGATCCAACAGGAAAAAACCTGAATACTTCAGGCTCAGCTCCCAGTAACATCTACTGACATGTCTTAATGATCACTGTCTAACAAGCAGAAATATCAAACAAGTAGGTAAGGTAAATATTTAGCATTACCTTCCCCAGGGAAGATGCATGTTTACTACATGCATCCAAACAAGACGATGATTAAACAAAATTAAGCCACTTAGTATAATCTACTGAGACACTTAAATCTTTCCTTCTTAAAAGTATTTTAGGATGGGCATTTATAGAAACAAATGATGTAAAGAAATAACAGGTCGTCTCCTAACATTAACGCCTCCAAAATGCTAAAAACGGAGCTCAGTTCATCGGGGGGTCTTGGTTT
Source organism: Psophia crepitans (assembly GCA_013399095.1). Taxonomy (NCBI): domain Eukaryota; kingdom Metazoa; phylum Chordata; class Aves; order Gruiformes; family Psophiidae; genus Psophia; species Psophia crepitans. The sequence goes on along the minus strand of VWZZ01004522.1, from coordinate 268,942 downwards.
ATGAATTGAGTGGAAGGACTTTTTCTTGGGAATAGTTTTGTTGTTGTTTTTTTTTCTTTCTAACTCTCTTTATTTATACTGTGTTGTTAAGACTCTCTGCTCTCACTACCCTGAACTCTATATACCTGCACTTTTATTTGAAAAACAGTGTTTGTTAGGCACCTCTGTTGCAGGTGCTATTTTAATTCCTACAAACATGGTCTTCCAGTTGTTTTTAAAATCTGGCTTGGATTTTATTTTGGACATAAGTATCACAACAGGGCAGCCACTGGAACATATTCCTGTCTTGTTTATACTAGAACAAATCCAGGGGTATTTGATACAGATCTGTGTAACTAAGATAAAAATCTCTTTCCCTGCATGCACTGGATGGATTCTTAATCTGCTCTGCTGAAGGTTCCCAGTGGTTTCATCATTTGGAGCCAGATGTTAATATTCATACTCATGCTGATTAGTACCTGAGATCAGATTGAATTTAATGAGATTTCATTTCTTGGTTCCTCTGACTGAGAAGAGGGGAATATATAGCTCCCTTTCAAAATGCTTTCAGATCTAGGGATGAAAGATGCTCTGTAGATCTAAAGATCACCACTCCTTCGAGTGGCTAATTCCATGCAGTTTCATTCATAGCTAAAATTGGTCTAAAAATTGGCTACTTACCTCAGTCACCATAGTTAGTCCCAGAAGATAGCTAAGGAAACACACTATAGCGATGAAGATTTCCCGTCGGTAACCCTTCCTTAGGAAGGATGGGTGCAGATCAACTAATGACGTGATCTGTCCTTCAACTTCAACAAACTGAAGGGGAAAAACAACAAAGAAATGTGACTTGAAAATTACCTGCTGTGCATTTTTTCTGGGGTCACACTGAAACAAAGGCTCCACAGCAACACCATGACTGTACTCTGTCACAAAATGCTGCTCTGAATAAATAAATCAGAAGCCATTCCTTTGTAACCCAGAGGCTGAAGCGTGGGGGCAGTTTTCAGATTGGAGCAAGCTTTCAGAATTGCCATTCATTTCCTAGAAGCCTTACGAACTACCAAAGTGACTCTGAAAATGCCAGCTGAAAGGACAAAGAACTTAGTTTGATGACAGCCATTATGTGGCATTTATGTGGTAGCTGTTCCGGATGAATCGAAGATCTATGCTAGAAAAGAGGCAGAGGGAAAACACTCAAAAGAGCCTAAGCTAGGAGAGCACCTCCCAGCCTTTTTTTGATGTGCCAGACAACCTCACAGGTACTAGTTCGGTTAATTACACAATTGGATATAATTCTAGTCTTGGGCCTGTTAGTGAAAATTCAGCCAAGAGAAAGCAGACTTTGATGTGAAGTAGCAGCACTTCTTGACTGGACTTGTCTTTCCTGAACCTGGGAGCAGAGTACCTCCGACTGAGGTTCGGGGGTACTTCTGCAGCAATAATGGAGCTGTTGATACAGTCCCACACAAAGATTCGGTAAACCGTTTGCACGGGTAGACCAAAAATGAAGTTCTGAATAGATGAGCTAAAAATATTACATTATCTAGCTTCACGACAGAATCATAGAGTCACAGAACGCTTGGGGTTGGAAGGGACCTCAAAGCCCACCTAGTTCCAACCCCCCTGCCATGGGCAGGGACACCCCTCCACCAGCCCAGGTTGCCCACAGCCCCATCCAACCTGGCCTTGAACACTGCCAGGGAGCCAGGGACAGCCACAGCTTCTCTGGGCAACTGATAACTGTATTTGCCAGTGGAAACCTACATGTAAGATGTGTAACTTGAGTTAACCAAATAACTCAAACTGGATTTGAGTAAAAGTTTAAAGTTAATTGAAAATGAGATGCATTTCACCCATGGAGAAAAACTACTGCACTGCGCCCAAACAAATCGGGAGAAGGGATCGTTCAGCTGATCTGTACTTTCAGGCTGGCAAGGTACAAAAGCACCAAGTTCATTGAAGACATGAGGATACCATGGAGAACCAAGGCTGCCCCTGTAGAAATTATCTTCACTTTAAGTGGATACATCATCTCGTAACTAATGAGTTATCACAGGGAGTCTGTGAAAAGCCACCTTTTCCTACCCAGTATCTATATTGCTCAGAAGTGCACTGTAACAACTCCACTCTCTTTGACCACAAGCTGAAGCTCCATTTTGGAAATACAAACTGTCCTGCAAATACTCCACCAGATTTTGTTGCCTCCTGTCTTGTTACTTTGCCTGCTGTAAAACTGGTTTTCTTTTTAAATGCAACCCTTTCCTTTGGGCTGATTTGATCTTAAACTGTTCCGGCATTCCAGAAACCTGCTTGACTACACTCCAAAAAAACAGAGGGGTAGAGGAGAGAAATTAAGTGCTCCAATTAGTTTTAATCATTCTACGCAATGAGAAGCTTTTTAAAATTATTAGACAGCTTCCAATTTGCATAAACACAGGGTTGTTGAACCACGGTGTTGGGCACTTTTGCATTTACTTTGGAACGATTGAATGTTGCTCACTAGAGTTCAAAGATTAAGCTGTAAAGAGCAATTTAGGGCAAATGGAATATCAAAAAAGTAAGAGATTAAGTACACAACAACTGGGTAAAAATCCATTTACAGGTCTCTTGCCGTACGAGAGAGCATTTAGGCTAAATGAACACTTCATCCTTACCAACTGGGTTTTTATAATCTTAGTGACCTTCCATTTGAGTGTGGAAAGCTGCCTGTTCCCCTGAAAACCAGTAATTTTGAATGTGTAGTTACTGCATAATGCCTGGTCACCCATATTTCCTTTTAAGTGGACTATCTAGAAATGATTTACAGGATCTTTTGTGGTATTTAGTCCAACATTCCTATAAGCAACTACTGGGAAAAATAACCCAACTTCTTGGACTGAACTTTTAAATTTTTTTCATGCTGACTAATTAATAGCAGCATGTGCTACAAAATTAGAACCTGAGACGCTTTCTGGCTCGTTTGGAGGTATTGAATGTGCACTGGTGACGTGAAAGTCAGCAGGATCCCACATTGCTTGGCACCTCCGAGCCCAAGGCCACCAAAAAAGCTGCGGCTTTGTCCTCCTGACTGTTCATGAGGCCACCCTGGATGTACCGTATGAACCATTTTGTGCTTTTTATGCCTCACAATGGCTTTGCTTTTGCTTTTTGGCACTTGGCAACTATCGAAGCCCGTATCTCTAGTAGTTATTAATTCTTACAAAGTGTTTTAATGACGGTGTATACACACTGCAGGTGATCACAACGGCACGAAGTACTCTCTGGAACAGACTGCTGCAGTCTTTTACATTTTAAAATGATTAAGCTCTTATCCAAAGTAGGAAAATATTGCACTGTGACCAAAATGGGGGTCACAGTGCAATATGCACCTCTAATGCTTAAGCAGCGTTAGAGGTATTCGCTTCTTAACTCATGCCTGTAAAACCAGGTTTTCTCAGTCAGCAGCGCCGAGACAATAAGCCACATATCGCTTACCCATCATACTAACCTGGCTATCCAGTCCAAGCAACAGAAGCATAATAAAAAAAAGGATTGCCCAAAAGGTGGGCAGCGGCATCATGGACACAGCTTTTGGGTAGGCAATGAAGGCCAGGCCTGGACCTAGAGAAAGAGAAAATAGGAAAGGGGGAAGGGAAGGGAAGAGAAACAGTAAGTACCAGCTCTTCGGTAAAGGTAGCCACACTCTAATGCAGGAATGCCTGGTTCCGTTCAGATAAATCCAAACGCGGCTGGAAATACCAGAAGTGAAACAGTTTGGCTCTTTTATCTGAAATCGAAGCACGCATGACTACAGCAGAAACCACAGGCAAACCCCCGAGGCCATTGCTAACAGATCACCAGTTTTAACATCTGTCTCAAACATGCCAATAATGGAGGTGGTCCTACACTTGCCCCGCTTGGACACAGGACAGTATTGGGGCCAGGGGGAGAAGGGGTGACCCAGGGGAATGGCAGAATCCCACTGCTAGCCCACATGGTCACAATGAAGATGATGATGATGAAACTCTTTTGCATGCAGGGAAGGGACTCTGCTCCAAACATTCCCTGGGATCTTTGCTAATACAACCACTGCCTCCCTCTGTATGCAACCTCCAAACCCAGCACGGCTTTTTTAGAGTGAGGTTTGCACTCCAGGATTCTGCCCCTTCGCTTCTGCAAACCCTCGCTGCTGCACTGAAGGGATCAGGCTACCCCTAGTTATATCAGCTTTGGTCCCTGAAAAAAATGCCTTCCGCTGTTAGGAATTGCCAGGGTATAAAATCACTCTGTGTAAAATCGCTTCTCCACGTTGTCACATCATCTGCCCCTACCTGGCCAGCCTAGGCAGACCTGCCACGGTGACGCTGAAGATGACCAACATCACCCCCAAGTGCAGGATGGATTGCAACAGTCTGGGAGCACCAGCGGGGCTGGGACTAAGTGCCCGGCTTCTCTGCTCTGGAAACCAAAGCCTCGTGTGCGATGGCTCATCACTAGACTGGGTCTTGTCTGCGCCGTGGACCAGACGGCATCTCACTCATACCCACACACCGAGCACACGCGCAGTGCTCTTGCATGCGGATCTGCCAAGGCGCTCTCACCTGAGCCCGGTGCTATCAGCTATCGCTTATGAGAGCTTTTGTCGAGAGACAAAGAGCCCTCTCCAAGTGGGAGACAGGAACACTGGGAAGCCGGCATTTATGGCAGGTTTTCAAAGTGGCCGTAGAAATTTGGTGAAGCTGACAAAAAATTCTGAGGGCAGATTTAAGTTCCGATTAAACCCAGAATGCCTGGCTTATCTGCTTGTTTGTCTTAAGGAGCCTCAAAACCAAGCGTTTTCCAGGATTTTTAAGTGGATTCAAGTAATTTTCAACAGGAAAAGGATTTTTTTTTTTAAACTGCTGCAGTGCGGGGAGAGAAATCTTGTCTCTGATCTGTACAGAATAATCTAACACTGCTCTTCCTACCTCCCACTTTTTCTTTCCAACAATAAAGATGGAAAAAGAAGCAAGAGAAAGAGGTTAAAAAAAAGATGACTTTTTTTTCAAGCTAAAGAAACTTTAAGTCACTGAAAATACTTGAATAGAAATAAATACAAATTAGCCAACAATTGAGCAACTAATTTTATTTAAGATTTCATATGACAGAAGATACCAAAAAATTGGTGAATGTCTCAAATTTTGGGGCTTTTTTCCCCTCTAATTCAGTGGATACTGTAGATCCTCCCTGAGGGAGAACTGCTACCAGATGGTATTTGCAGCTGATCTTTGCAATTGATGAGACAGATGTAAAACTGCTCTCCTCAAAACCTGTTGCAATTCTGTATGCTTTGGCCAGTGAAACTGTCCTTGCACTGCAATACAGCCTAATACCAAGTGCCCTAAGCCCTGTGCTAGCTTTGATTTTCCTTTGAAACTGAGTGTTGAAATAGAAAGAGAAAAGTCCATGTTCAACAAAATGCTCCTGGCATCCCCTCGACTGAACATAAATAATCTAAAAATTGTATTTAATCTGAAACTCTGTTGCTCTGAAGGGTGTTTTGCAAAAGTGAAACACTTGTGGCTGCTATTAAGAGCTAATTAGGACTGCCGCAACCCCAGCCTACTTGCCGGCCGTTGCCCGTGAAGTGCTGCAAGCAGTGAAGAGCTGCTCCTCTCCGCAGAGGCGGAGACCGGACAGGCATTAGGAAGGCCAAGGCATTATAGTCAGCCCTGCCTAATCTGAACTTGGTTGCAAATGGGATTAAAAAATATAAAAAAAAATGCAAACTTTGTGCTTTCTTAACACTGTTAAAAATCGTACAGTATTTCTTCCAGTCGAAGAGAGCTGCAGCACAGATTAGACAGGACTCACTATGGCTTTGTTGAGCCTCCACTGCTTTCCTCTCTCCCTTTAAAAGCACTTCTGAAAAAAAAAAAATCAATTGCTATTTATTGGAAGTCTCCTTTCACTGGATAGTCAAAGCGGTCTAATGTAAGAGTCGTGTAAGTCTCAGCCAGTGAAAGCTGGCAGCAGCGACCAGCGCTTTGAGCAGGAACCGCCCCTCGCTGACGAGGGTGTCCCAGAACACCGCACCACGGCTGAGTTTGGCACAGATAAAAAATGTGGCCATGAGATTCTGATGTCAACAGATTTGTTGATGCTGCCCTGGCTCGCAGGAGGGCAAACAAGAAAACAAACAGTGTCACAGGGCAGGAGGGATTTAACTCTCTGGGAAGAGATGGGGGAGAGCAGGAGGTCTTGGCACCATGGACAGTGTCCTCTCCCCGGTGCTACGGCCAAGCGGCAGCTCCTCTGCTCACTTTTCTCCTGACCCAGGGAAGCGGTTCTGACCTTGCATCTTAAGAAAAGGGCAAGGCCAAAAAAAGAGGCATGAGCGTCTGCTGAATGTCCCTGTGCTGAGCAGTCAGCAGCAGTGCTGAGAAAGGCAGTGAGAAAACCTGTAGGAAGTGGTTTGGATAATTTTGGTAATGCTTACTATCATGTAAAAATGTCCCTTAAGGTTTAGCTGAAGACCAAACAGTGATGATAGGCAACCCACTGAACTGTGAGATGGTTGCAAGCTCTGGCCATTAGCGACTAGGGATGAATTTAAATAAAGTAGAAAACCTGAAGGAATTGACAACAAAATATGCAAGGAATCAAAAACAAAGCTCTGAAGCTAATCAGAGCCCTAGCTGTTCCTATAAAAAGCTATAAAATTCCTCCTTTAAAAAAAATGTTTTTCGAGCCATTGATGAAAAAATGCTATGTAAACACTAAGTCTGTTAGTTAATTTGTGTTTAAACATTACTTAACAATCTAAACTATAAAATTGCTTAATTCCAAAAATGTCAAGCAACAGGAATATGTGTGTGGTTATCAGAGATTTAATAATAAAAAATTAGAATAAATATTGACCAGATAAAAAACTAATGTGGAAATACTTAAAAATGCTACTCTTGGAATTGATCCCTCTACATATTAAAAAATGGGGTTATTTATGATTCATTCAATAGGATTATTCCCTTGCTTCCTGTTTTCAAACAAAGCAATCAACCTCGGATCAAAATAAGCATTACGGCCAAGACCATTAACTAATTGCACTTGCGAGAGTTATGCCAATTGCAGCCACCCAAGAATCCAGCGGTGCCACCAATGTCATTAATTTCTCATTAGCCCCTGTCAAGTGAGATATTTTTCTTAAAGACTTAACTCCCAGAGCCAGGTGATTAGAAGATATATTGACTTTTTCTTTTTAATGCATGTTTGCAGGGAAAAGCTTTCAAATACTGTGCAGGTGAATTAAAATAGCTCAAAAAAAAAAAATCAGAAAGAAATGCCAAAAGTGCACTCAGGTGACATTATTACTTGAATGTGATTAGGTTTAAGCCTCATGGCTGTCAAAGCCTGATTTATTATTTTGGAATGGTAATTCTCATCTAATCTTTCTGTTCTATGTGAAAACACATGGTCACACCTGCCCTCATGGACAAGACATGTACAGAGGAGAAAAAATGTCATCTGTTTTTTCTGAGATACATTCACGTGCTATGAGGATTTAGCCTTTTTCAGCTCCAAGTGCGTAGCTGAGCATTACTGGGAAGAACTCTTCTGAAATATGGGAGGAAACTAAGTGGACATCCAGTTTCAAAATGGACTTCTCACAGTTCTATCAGCCTCCCTCTGAAGCTACAGGGGACAAACGCAGGACTGCGACAACGAGAGCTCCTGCAGATGAAATGGTCCACAGAACCCAGGAGAAGGAGTTCTCCAACTTCTCTTGCCTTTCTGTGAGATTTGGGAATACATGCATTGTATGTCCCTTCAAAGGGCAAGGTAATATTCCCGCTGCAGCGCTCTGCTGTGAGCAAGCAAAACTAAGCTACGAAAACCACACAAACACTGGCTGTTTGCATTTGAATGGAAATAAAGGTAGTCTGAGAAGAAGGATGGAATAAATTTTTGAATCAATGACATTCTGGACCCTAGATAATGGTGTGGTTATCTTAACTCTAATCTCAACTCAAATGGATTAGCATACTCTAGGAAATAAAGTTCGCTGCCCTGTTAATCAAGACAGAGTAAACAACAAACCCCGGCTAACCCTCACTGCTCTAGGTGAAAGCCCAAATCAACAATGTGCTTATTTTTCTGGAGATTATGGGAAATCTTGTTCTGTTTTTATTGCTTAGATGTTAGCTGATTGAGTCTGCAGAACTTTGCTCACACGCTAGGCGGCAGTGCCCACCACCACTGCCACCAATACCATCGTACCTGACTCTGCCACATCAGCAATGTTCACCCCTTGCTCTTGTGCCATGAAGCCCAGGACGGAAAAAATTGCGAAGCCAGACACAAAACTGGTACCACTGTTCAGGCATCCCAGCAGCAAACAGTCCCTAAGTCACACATATGTCATGGAGCAAGTTAATTAAAAAAAAGTTAACCCATTGTCCCTACTTTATTTACATCATTTAGCTAAAACACTAAACCCCCTTGGATGGAAACTTGCCTATAGCAGTTGTATTTGTACTTGTTGTAGCTCCCCAGGGAAGTCATTGCTCCTAAGCAGATTGCATATGAGAAGAAGATTTGTGTCCCTGCATCTATCCAGACCTAAAGGGAAAGACGTAGAGACTGTTATTACTGGCACCGTTGCATTGCAACACTCCATGCAAACACACAGTTCAAACTATGCAAAATCAACAAAATAATTGTTTCCATTGAGGGTGACAGCTAAAGATCAGGGACGGAGGGAAAGAGAGCATCACATTTGCAAGTTTGGCTTTTATAGGGAAAAGAAAATTGTTAGAGTCAGAGCCCACAAGAACATCATCTCTACAACAGTTCCTGTACCCCCTCCCCAGAGATGCCCAGTACTTCTAGTTTCTTAGTCATTCAGCTGATCCTTCCTGTTGGCGCAACAGTAAATGTGGTTCAGCTCAATAGGAAATGCAGAAGTATTTATAACACCGCTTATTTCTGTTGTAACTCATTTCAGTTAGAATCAGCCGGCAGAGTCACTAAACTGAGGATGTGAAAAGCTTGGGAAACAGGTTTGTTTATTTTTCTAGCTTTCTGGTTGTGTTTGTACCTGTTTGAATGCAAGATAAAAAGCCATAGGGGTGGGGGGGGAAACAAGCAAAATACAATGCACTTTATAAGATACGTATCTGATCTCGGTCTCATGATTCTTTCTACTGATTACATTAAAAAAAACATATACAGAGTGAAATAACAGTACACTATCAATCGGTTAGTAAATACGTAACAAGCTATCAAAATGCAGCCACTGAATCCCATCTGTTCTCTTCTTTTTGCTAACGCAAGTCTGCTAACACCAGCAGAAACCACCAAGGAGTCCAAGTAAGTGAGAATTAATACTGTAGACCATTACCTCCTCCCTCCCACCACCGCTTCCCAGCACCTTGCTGACTGGTGTCTCCTTGGAGATGACGCTTTTTTGCTAGACCGTGGGAGGGGGCCTGCCAGCACGCATGAATCTCTTCTACATTATCGGCCGATGCTCTGGGCTTACGGCTAATAGTACATCATAAAAATGATAGAGTCCCATAAAAGAAGATTCAGTCATAAAATGTAACGTCTCCTGTGAAGAGGGTGTCTCGTACAGAGGGCAAGACAAGGGAATGAACCAAATTTCCACAATGTTTCTTTCAATTACACTTTTCCTACTTCAGTTATTTAGCGATCATTGGCATTTTATTTTAACCAAATACTCATTGGAAAGAAATAGCAAAACCAGACATTATTCCCTCTCACTGTGACCAACATTTTTTTTATTTTCAAAGATCCCTTGTTTCCTCTTTTTGGGGCGGGGGGGGTGAATATTGCATTTTTTTGGCATTTCTCACACGATCGCTACAGGCTGAAACGATGCTGGTCTGTGGAAGTATCACATACTTGCACTCTGTTAGGACAGACAGGAATCTTTGTCTAATCGCAGCCTAAACAGAAACAGTAAGCCTAGCTCCCATGAGCCAGTGCTAAGCAAATAGTAGCTCCTGTGGCTCAGAAAGCATTTTTCTCCACCTTTGCATGGGTTTTCATTGTTCTACTGTTTCATTCATCTCTTTCCCATCCTCCTCCTATCGAGCAGGGGGAGCTAAGTGACACTGGTACTCACAGTTGTCGCTTGTTGTTCCATCTGTGAAGCTCACGTGTCTCTCCTTTGAAACTAAAGACTATCCTCATTAAAAAAATGCATCTCCCTTACCTTACCAACAAGAAAGCTGAGATTGTATAATGGGACAGAGTCTACAGCCTCAGAGTCCTTTGACACAAAAAAAAATACACACGCATACACACACATACGTACACATGGAAAGATGCATTAACACAAATAACAGTGACCTTCTCAGGCAGATCTCTGGAAAATATAACCCAGCATTAATGTTCATGCTATATTTGGACCTCTAAAGACCATGGAAAACAAAACTGTTGCCATTACATCACCACCATTACCCTCCACCATCCCGCTTCGCGTAGGAAATCGTCCCGCTCCCCACTCCTGGTTCTGTACCTGTGGGTCAGCTAACCGTGAGATATCAGGATAAAGATAAAACTTGATGCCTTCTGCAGCCCCAGGCAGGGTCACACCACGGATGAGCAGAACAAGGAGCATGATGAATGGGAACGTGGCAGTGATGTACACTACCTGGCAATATTTGGGGAAAAAAAAAAAAGAAAAAAAGAGGTTTGTTTAGTCTGTGGCACTCAACGCTACACCTCCAGAATCAAGAGAGATCTAACAATGGGAATTCAAAGCCCTTCATACCTAGAAAGGACCCGACCTGAGTTTCTGTGTCTACCCTCAGTTTAATGGTCTTTACCACCTTATTGCTTTAGGCCTGGGGGCAAGGCAGGTTCATTAATCCCTCCAGAGCCCCCCAGACAGTGGTCACATCACGCAGGCAGAGAACACACAGGATTTGATACAAGTCATGACTTTTGTTAGAAATTCTGCCTTTGCCCTGTTTGTCTTCCTCACATGACAAGCGCACCTCTGCCAGGGAAGCTGAAACGATTTCCACACTGAGGGCACCTGACGCATTACCTCATTCTTTATTTGAACTTAAAAATTGCAAATGGTTTTGCAAGCTCTTCTGCTACCTCTAACTTGGCTGTGCTGCCTCACTACTGCTCCTACAGGCAATTTCATGAGGCACTTCTTTCAGAGACGAAGAAAATTTGGTCTGCGCTCCCTTGTCTCCCTTCCCATCACCTTGAACACATGAAGCCCTTCAGGTTGGCACCAGCCTCCACAGTGGTAATTTCCAGTCCCGTAACTTCATTCTTGCCCTCATTGCCTATTCAGCAACATCATTATTGGAAACTAAGGCTCTATTCATCCAGTTTGAGAATATGTCTTCATTATCTTTAACCTCTATTCCCGTTCTCTTTGAATAACAGCCTACTTCTTCTCTTCTTGTTATCTTCTCATTTATTTGATGAAAGAGCCCTTTGCTTTAATCTCCAGCACGACGGTTAATTGAACTTGCGTTTGGACAGTTCTATCTTTAGACCCACGCTTTTTGACCTCTAACATCTTGTTTTCTTTGCTCATCAGTGTTTTCTCTCATTTTTTTTTATATAGCCACTGTGTTACAGTCAAGAATCAGTACTGTCCAAGAAAGGGCATTTTTCATGGAGTCAGATGACCACCCCCAGGTAATTATAGTTTGCTGCCATGAGTTAAAATGTATTTTTGTTTTTCAGAATTTAACTACAGCAAAGCTCCTGGGATGCACCATTTTTCTTCTTAAGTGTGTCCTCTGAGAATAACGAGGAGAACTCGAAGCCTGCATTGCCATAATAATTCACAGAGCTGGACTGATTTCATGAAATGCAAGAAAATCTTTTCATACACACCCTTCTTAATTCTCTCCTTGAATTTTCTGTATATTTTTCACTGACAAATAATATACATTACACATTAGCCCAGTTTCACCAAACCCAGAAGGATAAAAGGGGGAATTCTCTGCTTTCCATTTTTTTTTAATACAAGCCAGGTCTGTGAAAAATCAAAGTTTTCTTATGAAGAATCAAATTTTTCTGACAAAAAAATATATGCCTTTCAGTATTTGGAGGAACTGAGTAAACGACACTCAGAAAGTGGCCTTTGCACTGCAGGTAAAGATTCTCTCGTAATGCTGGAGGAATTTTTAAGATCAAGGACATTATCCAAAGCATAAGCATAACTATTATTTTCCCTCGTGATTTCATGTTTATTTGTCCAATACGCTACTACGAGATTTAAAAACTATGTCTCTTTTTTTTTTCTTTTCCGCTCTCCAAAGAGCCATTAACACGCTGGAAAGCAAGGAAGTGCTATAAACAACCGTCTACTAAAGTAAACTAGACTTCTCATATAATTCAAGTCCTCCATTAGAGTTTACAGTTTACTTTTGTTTGACCCCAAAGTTAATGGAGTCAACCGGAGACTTTCCAATGGTTTTGTTGGGCTTTGGCTCCACACCCGCATGAGCTCAGACGCTGCAAAGAGGCGGCGAATTCCTACCAACTGCCTTGTCTTAGAAATGAGACCATTTTGCTGGATTTCCAGAAAATAACCAATTTTTAGATAAGTGATTTTAACAGACCTGTTTTCAGCCTGTTACCTTCACAGGGGCTTGAAATAGTGCACCATAGGGAGCTCGGAAAAATCTCTTGGTGCTACCGTAACCTTTACCGAGCAGCCGCCAGGCTCGCCGAAGGAACTGCAGAAACATGCGCTTCCACGCGGCTACTGCAGGAGATTTATTGCGTTCACCTTTACTATAAAACTTACACAATCCCCTCATCGGGTCACATCAATCAGAGGGAACAGAGAGGCAAACATTTTTGTCAACGTATGCTTTAGAGGTGTGGAAGGTGTTCTTTGGGACAAAGCTGGCAGGAATCCAGGGTAAGGCACCAGCATGATTTTAATGAGGCTCCGTGATAAAAATCACAGAAAGCAAGACAGAAACGACAGTGAAGCAAGTAGTTTAGTCCACAGTGGAAGTAATGAGTTCTCGCTTCCTAAGGAGTTTAGTCTCCTGGTTGATTCTGCAGTGTGTAACAAGGTAAAATTGCTAAATGATGCTTTTTCTGCAGCTGAGGCATTTGCAATTGCAAATGAATTCTCTAGGGGACTGATAAAAGATGGGTTCACGCTGTGGCCTTTTTCTCAGGTGGGACACTAACTGGGTTGCTCCCTTCCACCTAGCTGACAGGAAATGTGTGGGAACTTAGTATCTGGTGACCTCCCTACCTCTATTAGACTTACCTGAAATGCTGCCTCAACCAACAGGTTTGAAAGCTAAGAGAGCCACACATATGTAATGGCTTCAAAAGCCTTTTCTCATGAAAATCGGTTTAAAAATACTGCTGTACGCATCAGGCAATAATATCATCTTTTGTATGGTTAAGTAATTGGCTGAGATTTGCTATAATTTGCTTCTTGCACTGGATTAGGATGAGGTTCAGGAACGATTTAACTGTTATCCTTTAGAGAAAAACAAGATTCTGAAGAGCACACGATGAGACTGAAAACACAAACTGTGCAGGATCTCTGTTAAGAAGAGTGCTTCTAAAAGAGTACCTAAGTTTAGTCTTCTGTGTCTACATAGAGCTCTTCTGTAAGTGAGCGGCATTTCAAAAATGCTATGCATTCATCAGCTTCCACTGACTTAAAACATCCCTACCACAGCTATGTTAACATCTACCCTGCTGCACTGAGAATGAACTCGGCCGGTGTGAAAGCACGGACGGGGAGCGCAGGGCACCACACACCTCAAGCCTCAGACCTTCCACACTCATGACATGCATCAGTGGGACGCTCGTCCTCAGAGAAGCAAAGTGGTACTCAAACTGTGCTTGTATCTGCTTCGGGATGCCATTCCAGTAATGGCTACTTGACTCACAGGCATTTTGGGCACTGGCAATGACTTCAGAAAGTCAGCTGAATCTGAATCCCTCTTTTATTCACTGCAAAAAAATTTTTTATTTTTTTTTCCCAGGAACTGGTGAATATCTTTAAGAACAGCATTACTTAGTATTCCTAACATCTGCTAACTGCAATGGTTATAAAAAGGGTAAAAGAGCACTTACTTTCCCAGTGGATTTGACTCCTTTCCAAATGCAGAAGAAACATATCACCCAGACGAGGAGAAGACAAAGTGCTAGATCCCACTTGATAATACCAATATCTTCAATTCCTGAGGACAAGCTCAGTACATTGCGCCTGAAGATTTGAAAGGAAACAAAACAAGAGAGAGATGCAGGAACTCAGTCAATGCAGAATCTGGTTGCGATGCCTGAGGGTATGCGATGGTGTGCAGGGCAGCAGATACATGGGCAGACCCCTGCCCTTTGAATGCTGCTTGCTAAGTCAGCATCAAAGCTGAGCTTTGCAGCCCTACGCCTCCCCTAGGTCTGTGGTACTCTTGTACAATATATTGCACAGCATTTCATTTTAAGCTCTTTTTAGCAGCCCGTGACCACCTCAATATGAGATAAGAAAGTATGCTCAAAGCACTGCAGCTTTCACAACTGGTCCCCTGAAGATGCAAGATCAACTCGCCCCAGCATCGTCACAAACCCTGGCTCTGAAACCGCACGGCAGCATTGCACACGATGTCTCCATCATGGACACTTGCAATTATCCTGCATCCATGTGTTTCTCCTCCAGTTCATTAGCAAAACTGCCACAAGGAGGAAAGGGAAAAAGCAAAGCATGGAACTGTCAGGCCACACGGCTTTGCAGGGCGAAGACTGGAGCCAGTGTCCGTTCTGCCCCTGTGGCCCCCACACACAAACACTGCCCACGCTTGCTGCCGTCTGCCCTCAGCACCTCCGACACCAGGGTCTTGTTTAGCTAACTCCAGATTATTTGGTAAACTTTATTCTGTCACTTGGGTTAATAAATAAAAAGAAATTCCTAAGCTGGGCCTTAAGGGAGCAACATCTGACCGTCAAAATACTCCTCCTGAGCAGAAAAATCAGTAAGGCTTCTCTCGTTTAGTAATTGCCTTGGGTCACCATTAAATACCGATTTAAAACTACTGTTTTAATTTCACACAGCATACACCGTCCTTAGGCACTGGGCAGACCTTGTCATACCTGATACTTCAGTTGTCAAACATGTATGAAAAGAACAAACTCTTTCTCACTGTTCACTTAGCTAAAACTCCTCTGCCAATGAACCTACTAAACTCTGAAGACTTTCTGCAAGTTTTTTTTAAGTCAAGGAGAATTTTGACCTTCATTACAACAGAAATACCTTGCCCCAAGACTAGAGAAATGAAGTTGCTACCTCACAAATTGTTAATTAAAATTTTATTTTCAGGCAGCTATAGAAATCATCCACTTTCCTTCACCTGAGTCATGGAGAGCAGAGACCACAGGAGTCTGGGGTGCTGAGCCAGGGTCAGGCCCACAGGCATAGTGTGCGCAGCTTTGCCTGTGGATCCAGTACAAGACAAACCACTGTGGTTTGTTTTTCCCCTGAATTAATTAAACCTCTTTTTTTAAAAAATTTTTTTGCTATTACCATGGAAATAATAGTGAATGAAGTCACCACTGGAAAATTTGCAATTAAGTTTCTGAAAAAAAAACCCACCCAAAAAACAAAACCTGGATCGACCAGTTTAATAGGACTCAAACCCTCACCCATCTGTTTTTGCGTTTGCCAAATTCACTTGGATTACCTGTGTGAATCTGTTCGCACACCAAATGCTTTATTCTCTCTGAATGTGTGTGTATTTTGTTATGGAAAAGGACTAATGGCACCAGGCAGGGTAAGTCTGCCCTAATCAGCACAGCTATTCAACAGTTATGAGAAACCCCTTGGTAATGAATATTTGGCATAAAGTTGCAGTCCTGGTTTACCTGAGCCTAAAGAAAGCAGGGAAGAACCTGCTGTGTGTATACAAAAGAAGAAAATACATTTATAAGATGACAAAGTTCAGCTGCAACCTTCTGTGGGTTTTTAAAAAATAAATGGCATTTTTCCAGTCTAAGGGGCAGTTCATATTAAAAAGGCAACCTATAGAGCTACCTCTCAGGAAGCCATGAATAACTAATTGCAAATGCATTTTGGAACAGGGAGCTCTATTAATGCATTCAGCTGAGACTTCTTCACTTTTTATTAGGGAATGAAAAACAAGCAGTCATTGCAACTAGAATTCGCCCCAGCAATCCCTTCAAGCTTTTTTGGAGGGCACCCCAGTGGGTTACTGAGAGCCAGATGTGTTTCTTTTCTGTGGTGAGGCAGCAAGAGCACCAAGTGACGTGCTGGCTTTCTGTCCTGGGTTATCTCGTCTCACAAAGACCAACTACCTCAAGGAATCTGCTCAGAATTACCAGGGGAGCCTCAGTGTGAAAATTGTTTCATGAAATCTGACTTAACATATTTTTCCAGCAGGAGCACTCAACCCAGATTTGCGATACCCTGAAAATTCGTGTTCAGGAAGGAGCACGAGCCAGGCTATGCTGATAGCTCGTCAATCCTATTGCACAACCCACTGCTGCTTAGATTCAGCCAAGCCCATTCAACTAACTTCACGCCATTTGTGTATGAAGATGTTATTAATTCTGATTTATAGTCTCGATACTGTCATTAATGGTCACTCATATATAATCAATGGGACAACAGGCTGGGGCTGAGTTTGTTGTAAACATGAGTTCTTGAACCTTGTTCATACACTAATATGTTCTAGTGATGTGCAATATGGAAATGTAATAGGAGCTGTAACTGGCTCTAGAACACAAACAAAAATAAAATGAGGAGAGTTATGCAATCTGTGAAGGATATTCCAGCTCGTTAATCAAGTGAATGCAGACAGGACCTTTTGTACCAGGAAAGGCGAAGCACCCTTTCGTGGTGGATGGACAAGAATAACTGACACTGAAGCAGTTGTATCAGAAGACTATTAGAAGGAGAATATGAAACAAATTTTAAAACCCTCAAGTTTGCCCCCAAAGGCAGAAACAGCTGCCCTAAATTTTGTTTAGTTTTTGTGTTGCTCTCTTTGGGATTACACGCCAATAGCATGTGACGGTCTTTCTTGGGATTTGGATGAATAAAGTCTGCTGATTACCAAATATTTATAAACAATTGGCCAGCACCAGACAATCAGAGGTTTTGTTCAACCATAATTACCCTGTAACACTTATCCCTTGTGTATTAATACGTGTGTAAGCCTGTAAGGTTTTGGACTTTAAAATCTTCAGAAATAAGACCTGAAGCATGTGATACCAAGAGGTAAGTCTCCTGATACAAAGCCAGATTTGCTTAACCCCCTTTTATTGCTGCTCAAGCAAGCATGTGATTTGCACAGAACATTAATTCAAATGAACTGAAATGTCAGGCTGCACTATACGCCCAGCCAGGCTGAGAAGGACACGTGTTACCCAGCGTGAAGAGGTTAATGCATCAATGTGGTCAGTTATATCTGGGCAGCGTTAGTTTTACAGGGCAATACTGATGAGGACACTACATAAATGTCCCACAATAAAAATCGCATTGGGTTTCAGAAACCAAATACTCAAACCCCTGAATTAAACTGGAATTAATTGTGCCACAAAGCAGATGGATATCTTCAGTTAAAGACTATTTATTGACCTGTCCTTTCGATGTGGGTAGCTGGCTGTCCGGCAGCTGGCATTGTCTATGATGGCAAAGTACCTGAAAGTTCTTCATACTGTTTTTCATTTCAGAACTATAAAGAATAGTAGCATGGCTGGGGGAAAACTGAGGATACTGAATGCTTGCACCATGTCAAAGCTATGCTACTTTAATTACAAGAGTGCTGCATGATCTCTGTCCTTACTTTAAGACACCAGTAGTTATTTATGCAGAGAGAACAGCTATTTTTAATACTTCTGTAAGTGCTGGGAGTCCTGAAGGCAGCTTGCTCTGTTAAGGGCAGTTTTGCTCATGATGAAACAGTGAGCTATGGACAGTACGTCTGTACTAGTGGGCTTCTGGAGCCAAACTCCTCCCTAGCATGACTCCAGGGAACAGTTCAGTTCATGAAGTTTAAATTTGTTATTTGAGGACAAAAGTTAAAGTGGCTGCAAAGTGCAAAGAGGGCTGCCTCCATGAGCACTAATGGTGGAGCAACCTTTGCTCCGGCTGTGCTACAGAAACAGTGAGGGCAAGACGAGGGAAGGGGAAAGTGCTGTGAGGATCAAGGAATTGTCCTCCAGCCTCGGGCACCTCCAGCCTGACTACATCTGTTAGGTTGTGTCTACAGAGGATTCGGTTCAGCTTGCAGAGGAGTTTTGAGGACAGAAACTGGGTTTATTTTAGAGGAACCTAAAAGCTCCACCCCTAACGTGCTCCCATGGGGACATAGTTCCACCAACCCCTGGACAGGCTGCCCTGCCATCAGGCCCTTCACTGTGTACCTGCTGTGTCTTACCCACAGAAAGCTCTGATGTCCCCGAGATCCTGGGGCTTCCACTCTTTCTTTTACAACCCCTTTTCCAACTCCCAGCCCTATTGCCTTCTGCTATGGTATCTTCAGTTTCCTGAAGGGGACATACCACCTGGGACCGCAGGGGAACAACTTGGCCCATAAATCTGTGCACTACAGGAATCTACAGGAGTAGAAGCTTCTAGAACAGCAGGAGAACCCTGTGGCCACATCAGGAGGCTGCTAAGCTCACGGCTTAGGTACAAGAGGATCTGTGAGCAAAGTTACTGCACAAAATTGAACACTGCTTTTGAAGTCCTGGGAGAGTAACTCTATTTCAGGGGCAGCACTGTGGACAGGTGCTTCTTAGCGAGGCCTTGAGGAGCCCTTTGAACATCCTGCAAGCCAGCCACTCGTTTGGATCCAAGGCCCTTAGTCCCAAAGTCATTGTGGGAGAGTCCAAAGGAGCAAGAGTTGCTTCCTCTTCTATTGCAACTTCCATCTAAGTTCCCCTAAAATATCTCAAGGTACCATTTAACAAACCTTTTCAACTCCCTCCATATTTAGGAGGAAGGAAGACACTTGGGAGAGTATGTCACTCAATATGGAAACGCAGTGCTCATGGGACGGTGGAAATGACTGCCCTTACAGCCTGCAACCCGCCTCTCACGCCAGTCACGGGTGCCTCTTGACAAACTGCTCATCCAAGATTCAATCTGCCCTTTGTATTTTAGATCTTGTGTTACAAATTTTAGCACAGTTCGTAACAGTGTTTTTTTCTAAACCTAACACATGCCAAATATCTTTGGCATGAACATCATTCCTGCTGGGGCTATTGGCTGATGCTTCTTTTTAAAAATAGAGAAGTAGGTACAAGTTGATCAGGGACCAAACTGGACTTTAAACACGCTGAGAAAGCCAAGCTGGGTCAGAAACTAATTCCACTCTTAATTGACCATCTGAGCAAGCCAAGAAAAAAAAATTCTTCTAAGCTATTTGTAGATCCTTTGGATTTAAGTTTCCCTACAGGTGTCTTCCTCCGCTGCTATGTTTTGACGCCTATATAAACACACAGAGATTTGAGGTCATGCCCGTTCAGAAAATAAGAGAGAAATGGGAATAAGAAGCTTAGGCCTGATGAAATCCAGGCATCTGGCAAAACAGAGCCTCCTTAGAGACTGCAGAAAAAAATGATGTAACAAAGATGACCTGAGGAACCTACAGTACGGGACAACACTCACCATCTCTGTCAGTTTTATTGCTGCGGTCACTGCTTTGCATCATTGTCAGACTGACAAGAGATGTGTTATAGCTTCAGAAAGTGTACTGCAAATACTAACAGCTGGGGAAGAGGGAGACGCAACCACAATGGGGATGATTTGTCACCATTTCCACCATAAATCCCTGCTATCAGGGCATCTGAAGTGCCTTGTTTCTGTTCTCATGCCGCATTTGGAGAACTCCAGCCAAGAAAGAAATAAGTTTTCTGTCAAAGCAGAAGTTGCACTGGGCTTTTAGGGCTCCCTGTATGCTCTAGGATGAATGCAGTTATACATCTAACACCTTCCTCCGCTGCTCCCAGACTTACCAGTCTGTCTCAAGATGGGTGAGAACCAGTAGCAAACACCGGTCAAACTGACACTCCCAGCAATTTTCTTTTCCTGTCTAATATTCTCCACGGGGCTTCCATAAAATCTGAGGCCTGACCAACTCCACACCAGTGAAGCACCCCAAAGGCACCATGAAGAAGGAGTACTTACTCCCAGAACTCCGTGACAGGAGAGGTGAAGTTAGTGGCGTTCAGTGATATCCAGAGTGTTTTGTTCTTCCTGAGAGTGTCTTCCACGCAGGTTGGTGTGTTCCATTTCTGGTGGCAGTGTGCCCATGGCAGGACGCTCTGGAACGACTGGAACAGGTAGTACAGTCCCCAGGCCAGGATCACGATGTAGTACACGTTCAGAAGGGACACAATCACTATGGAAGCATAACCAATTCCTGGAGAGAGGGGGAGAGAAAAGACACGACAGCTGATCCTTGCCAGCGTGCCTTGTGATCTCGTGGAGCTGGTGCTATTCCCACTGCATTGTGGACTAGTATTCTGCTCTACCACACTGCTGATGGAAACTCAGCTCAACCCAGCCACACGACACACACTCTGACTAGCATTGGCACTCAGGGATGCGTTTCCGCTTACGATGTGTTGGAGGGGAGATCTGCAGGATGTCTGCCCAATTTAACAGTAACCCAGCTATTTCAAGTTTTAGCAGAAGGGAGTCAAGGCATCATGCTTTGCTTATTTGGCAGCTACACCATCTCACTTCTTAGGTACCTATGTGGGCAACCTCGTTCTTGTCGCACTGCCTCCCAAGCCAGCTTCCTTGGAGCCCGCTCGGCTGGGCAGCCCCTGCCCCACTCATACTCAGTGACTGGCTCGGCTCAGCCTATGTGCAAAAAACCAGACAGTTCTTGCATGAGTTAAAAAGGAAAATTCCAAAGCTATCGATGTGAAAGCTGCTGTTTCTGCCTCAATTTCACTTGTGCAAAGGAAGCATGATATTCGTAGCTGTTGTGGTTAATTAGATCAATGTTTAACTCTGCTATCAATATTTGACGATAAAAAATGTTCCCTGTTTGTTTTCCAAAGCAGGGTCATGGGCAGATAAGGGCGAGTCCTACACAACTTCAGGAGGTGACAGAATGCTGTTCCAGTGGAGGCTTTAATTAAATACCAAAACTGTTCTCCTGAGTTTGGTATCTCTCTCCTAGTGCAGCAGTTTAGCTCCATGGGCAGATTCATACTACATCTTAAGTCAGCAGGAATCACTAATTTTTTAAATACAAAATGAAGGATTCAGTAAAGTCCCTTTTCTTGAAAATCTTTTAGCTCCAAAAAGCTTGCAAAGTTTGCCATTTAGGAGTACTGGGGAAAAAAAGAGATTTCCTTAAAAAACTTAGAGCAGTCCCTTACAAGAGGACAAAAAACCTGTTGAGGTTCCCTTTAGCATCACTGGGATGGCTACCCGAGCACCTGGGATACCTGCCTCACATTTTACAGTTTCAAACCTTCTTGCCGCAGGAGTCTTTACCACCAGAGATTATTTTTATGCCAGCTGAGAACAAGTGGAGAAAGTGCTATTTATCCTGTACAGCTGCATTTCATTCAGGATATACAGCTAGTCACATTATTAAAGCTACAGTTTCTCTTTATGGATGCCTGGGAGACTGCTATTTAAACAAGGCACATTCCTTCCTCCTCCTTAAAAAAAAAGTGCCTTCATAGAAGTGGGAGGACGAGGAAGAAAATGGAGCTAAAGCAGCACAATTACATCAACTTCAGCAGTGTTCTGAGTATTAGGTAGGAGTGTGAGCCATGGAGAAAGCCCTCGCTTCTGCTTGGGGTGACATAAAGAGAGAGATGCCTGAAACGACAGTGACAGAGCCAGAGACACGTCACCATGAAGTGCCCACTCTTTCCAAATGGGACTTGAAGAGTGATGCTCTGTTTAGTGTAATTACTCCAAATTATTCCGCCTGTGCTGTCCAGCTGTAAAAGGTAATCTATACACAAGATAGGCATCCTTGGTAATTTTTCTAACCTGTCCTTCATTTTTCATTCTAGTTAGCTTCCACAGCAGCATTCATAGAATTCCTGTGAGCGGTGAGTGGTTCTTCATTCGCTGGCAACAGGCCTTCAATAACATCAGACCAACATGCCTGTTTGCCAGGACCTGCTCAGTTATGACAAAAGTCCCACTCCTGAATCCTACCAAAAAAAGCTGTCCAGGTTTTGGCTTTATCAGTAGCAGAGGGATGATGCCAATGATAAGCTTTCACATGGCAGAGGGATTTTGATTTCCAGAGCAGAAGAATATTTTGAAGACTCTTTCACTAAGGCCATCTAGCCTTCCAAAACAACACTTTCTCTGATACCTGTGAACAAAATGTGCAATTGCCTTTTTATGGCATAATATGCAATTTCTTTCTTGCTTATTGGCAGTTCTGCCAGTTAACAAGATGATAGCATCAAAATCAATACCTTACTTTGTCCTTCAGACTCTCTGACTTCTACCTTTCCAGGAATCTGTAGCTACCCTCAATTACTACAGCAAATAGCTGAATTAATGGACATGAGGGGAATAGTGTTGCTGCATATGGTTTACAGAGGTGTCTTTAAGCAGTAAAGCACAACAAGATGTACTAACCAGTGAAAATAGGGCAGATCTTTTCCCAGCATGTAATTCCACCTTCAGAGGTATACTGTCCTAGCACCACCTCCAGGAAAAACACAGGAAGACCTCCCCCAAACAGGAAAATGAAATAAGGTATAAGAAATGCACCTGTGGAGAAAATATAATAGTACAAAATTGAGATGAAGTGAGTGAACATACACCAGTTTGCCTAAAAAGCGGTAACACATACATAAACAAAGAAACCTAATTGATAGTTTAGTACCAGTATACAATAATCTTATTCTGGAGTATTTTTGCTCATGTTCCCTGCAAGAGGAATGGGTATATACAGCTGGAAAGGGCATTTTCATACTTTTTTAAAGTGAAAAATCTGCAATAACAATGGGGTTAGGCACACAACAGTTTCACATGGCTCAGAATGCTCTTTTTCTGAATTCCACTGGTCTGAAATCCTACTGGTCCAGATTAATAGCACATCTTTTGGTTAATACTCAAACTCAATCGTAGCAGAAGTAAAAGAGGAGAAAATGTTAAGCAGTATAAGGTTTTAAATTGCTGTTGTTTTTCCCTAATTAAGTTTTAACAAAAACTATGAAGCAATAAAACAATCTCTCCTGAAGACTGGTGAAGAAGGCAGGAAACAGATGTGTGAATATTCTTTTTAAAAATTGTATGAAGCCACTAAAAAAAGAGTGAGCATAATGCAGACAGATTGGTTCATGAGAATGAAATGAAGAAATACTCACCTCCGCCATTTTTGTAGCAGAGATACGGAAACCGCCAGACATTGCCTAAACCAATAAATCCACCAGCCACGGACAGCAGAAAGTCAATCTTGCTCGCCCACTTCTCCCGCTGGGGCGGCTTTCCTTCTGCCTCATCCTCAGGCCGTGTCCCCGGGCTCTTGCCGGGGGAAGGTTTGAGGATGTCCTTGTGGAAATCTTTCAAGCACTGAAGCTTTTCCTTTGTTGCCATATTTCTGCTTTCTACATAGAAAAAAGAAGAGATACCCTGGGTTTATTAAACAGCCTTTACTGGTAGAGCTCTCTAACACTGCAAGAACTGTTTAACCAAACTCACTCCATAAAAACCAGTGCTGTTCATCAAGCTGAGATATGAAAATGCATCTGCTGCCTTCACTGACCAGGAGAGATAGACCACCCCTGGACTCTGTGGTCACCTCTTTATGGCCATGCAATGCAGGGCATAGCAAAGGTTTGAGACTGCTGCCAACCTGTCGGCTGCAGGCAAAAGGTGTAAAAAGACTGCACGCTGCATTGGCATCAGTAAATGGTGTTACTGAGCAAGTGTCTCACGCTGTTTCCATGCCCATAATAAGGTACAAATCACTGCATCTGATTCCTTCTCAAACACTTCAGTGAAATACAGCAGAATAGTAAATCTCACCTTTCCAGATAAAAACCATTCCTCTATTTCCCAATAACCTGAACCATCCTGTATCATTTATTGCCTGCAATTTCCTTTCCCTTAAGTATTATAAAGCTTTCAGAAAACTATACATTCATAAAAACTGGAATGGAAAGTCATTTGTTCTAATCAACCTGCAGGAACTGAAGGAATCTTTTCAGTTTATTCCATTTTCATAACGGCACTGTGTTCCCTTGACATCAATAAAGGGACAAAAATAAATCTTTGTATTCAATTATTGTATTATACACACCTATGCAATTGAACAGTTTGCCAAGAATGATAGCTCCTTAGTTAATTAAAAAGTCAGTGGCATGAGTCACGATGTAAAATCCAAAGCATATTAAATCATAGCTAGTTTTATAATTTATATATATATAATTTATGATGTTCAAAAATCATAGATTGTGTAAGAATAATAACAGAAAGAATTACTCTAACAACTGCCTTCTCATCCAGGATTTCCTAATGAAAACAATTTAGGAATAACTTGTAGCTTTTATGTTAACTCAGATTCAGGCATATGAGGCCAATTCATTCCCCACATAGCTCAAGTGACTTTAGCTGGATCTGACCAGTTATTTTTGTACAGTGTTTTGATACTGAAAAGCATGTGAAATCTTCACCAGAACCAGGCAAACCAGCAAGTTTATACCAGACCACAACCATTCCCTGCTTGAACATGTCATTATGGGGGCACAGCCATAAAAATATCATGCTACAGATTATCCCATTCGATAGCTGCAAGCCTCCCTCATACCTGCTTGCTGGTTTTGATCTCTAACCTGATTTAGCTTGTGGCGGTGACCTGAAACCTGAGTTGACATTAGCTCTGCAGGAAGTTTTTAATCTGAACATGACTTTGAGATAGATATGCACCACTGTACCCGTAAATCTTTCCATCCACCGTGGAACGTTTCAGAAGGCTAACATTTTCACATTTTCACAAACCACAGCAGCTCAATATTCGCCCCGCTGACACATTGGTGGCCTTTGCAAAGCAGGTATTGCGACAGCAGTCGCCTATCAGGCCATGATCTAAAAAGGGATTTTAATCTTCACAATGCTAAGTATTATGACTTTCTACTGTTTTTTACAAAAAGCCACTGCTGACTGCACAGAGGAGATATGAGCAACCGCAATACCTCCTGGTCAACAGCAGAGAGAGCTCATAGAAGGAGAAAGCTGGTCACAGGGTGATGGACCATCACCACCCACTGCAGGGGTATGAGGGCAGGACACATACTCCTCTACAATAGCTCCTATTGGTTGCTGTTAGAGATGTGGCATGTGATTAAGTGGTGTAGTAACTGAATAACAATGGTAGGGCCAACTCTATAACACCTGGTTGCTTCAGGGAATTAATTCACAACAGCTAACTTGTGTTCCTAGTGTCAAGCATGGAGATTAATGGAGGTGCCTCCAAGAGGGGTTCACAGTAGCCTTAACCTCCCTGGGACATCCGCATCTCACTCCAAGCCTTGAACAGGTACCACCCTCCATCATGCTCTGGAGTCATCTCTTGAGGGAAAAACCCAAAACATAGATGCAACTGCTTTTCTTCCAAGAGCTACCTACAAGGTGGCTGATGTCCTGCTCTCACTGTAACAGCAATCAGGCATGGAGAAAGACCAATTTCACGTTCTTTTGCTATTTGTGCTGCTTGAATCCCTATCTTTCATCTTGCAGGAGAATGTCATAACCATCAGGCAACAGGCTATTCTGGGCTGAGGAATGGAGGGCATTCAGACTGTCTCTCACAGAAGCTGTTCTTCACAGGGGTTATTGAAACACTCATCAACAGAGGAACAAAGTGTGCAAGAGAGAAACTCACACCTAGTGTTTAGGGTATGCTCTTATTTTTCAGGCAATTTTTTTGGGGAACCGCTGGCACAGCCATAAACCTGCTTAACAGGCACGGAGATATATAGATTTATAGTTAAGCTGCAGAGTTAAGGTTTGAAATGGGAGCTTAACTGCTCCCCATGGGGACTGATACTGGAAATACCCCGAAACGGAACACTGGGCACACGGGCTACCTTTCTGCCAAAAACCAAGGGGACCTACAGACATTAGCCACCTCTGAGATGAGAAACTCTTCCAGGATTGATATTTTTTGAAATCTACTTTTATCTTGCACACAGAGTTCTTTATTTTTCTGCCAGTTTTAATCTTCTTGCCAGAGGATTTACTTTGACCCAGGCATTACTCAGTTCTACCCAGAGTTTGCAAGCCTGACCAATTGATTGCATTCTACTAACTCTCCCAGGGACAAGGTGATCACCCTGAGGTTTGTCCTAATTACCCGCACACAAAGTATGAAATGGTGCCTTTTCAGACTTCTACTTCGTAACTGCGTGGGACTCCATTTTAAAAAGGGATTTCTAATCTGTCTTAAGACACCCCAAATTAATAGCCACACTTGAAAACCTAATTATTGAGCGCAAATTTTGTTTCAGCCTTAGCTGGAGTGTGAAAATGGACTGTGATCTTTCCCTTAGCCCACAGATGACAAAGCCTCAAGGTCACACTTGCTTTTGGGGTGCTGTTTCACTGTATGGGTGCCAGGAGATGGACCACCACAATCTTCTTGCAAGTTACCAGCTCTCACTAGCGGGGCACGGTACAGTACCTATCCAACGCCTGCGTAAATTTAGTAACAGCCCAGTTTTACTGTGTATCTCTTATCTAGTCTTGCTAAAATCCCGATTGTGTTTCGAGGGCCGGCAGCTGTGGCTGGCAGGCACGTACCGCCGACCAGTACCATAGGAATTGACGCTAAGCGGCCACCTGGGACTGCGGTCCCAGCCCATGTCACGTTCAAGGGATGTCGGATTTATCCCCCTTTGCTGCCAACCATTGGTGTCCACCCAGTCATTCCCAATTACAGGAACTGTCTACAAAGGCTGCAAGGGTGGGGGGTATGGGCGATTCTCCTTGGCGAAGAAAAGCCAAGAAAATCAAGTTTGTTTAGTGAAAGGCATTGTCTTTTTCCTTAATGGGGTTGGAGTTTCATTTCCTTTAGTTATGTCCCACTGGGTGAGGTTAAAATGGCTCTTAAGGGAAATAGTCTGACAGAGATGCTGAAACAATATGTTGTCACCGCCCAGGTCAGAACCAGAGAATAATAGGTTATTTTTATTGTATCACTTAGTGGGGATGGTATCCGAGATCTAAGTCCATCTGATTCCCCCAAGGAAATATATTGTAAGAAAATGCTCTTACAACCACATAGTCCAAAAGGAGTGATCCAAGTCTGAGGCATATGTCTGCCTCCCGGAGACACACGTCTGCCTTCCAGGAGCCACATCTGCCTGTGAGAGTACCCCCTCCAGGAAGCTTCAGATGGCCCCAGGAAGCTCTGGCTTCATCTGATGAACTTAATATGGATAAATAAAAAGCAGCAGTCAAGCCGGCGTTTACAGTGTGCTACTAAGCTCAGTCCAGCCAAACAGCTACAGCCTGATCCGAAAGCAAGGGAAGAAAGGATCCAGACTGGGCTAGGCCCAGGATCTGCTCTCACGTACACTGGTACAAACCCTAATTAACAGAGGATGAAGTTATCAATTGTCAAATTGATGCTGGTAAAATGTGGAAAAAAATAGAACAAGGGAGCAAGTATGGGCGCTTTGTGCTTTTTAAGCATCAGCTCCCTGCTGTGGCCAGGAGCACCTCAAGGGCTCCTCTCCTTCTGCAGGAGAATCATGCATCTGTCCCTTGCACCTGGAGCACAGATCCCCTCAAATTAAATACTCCTGCAATAATCCAGCTCTCTTGCTGCCCCTCGTGACTGATTAGTCTTTGGTGCACAGCTGAAAATACCAAAAGATTAACCATAAGCAGAGCACTTTCACAGCCAGCCTGGCTCGGGCCATCTACTGTGCTAGTGCTAACAGCTATCGTATCTTTGCACGTACAGCCTGCACCTCAGATAACCTATACCCTTTAAAAAATACTGGCATTGAAATGTAATCCTTCATAACATGCAAAAAATAAGGGGTAGGGGAAGGGGGAGGCACTGGGCAGAGGGACTAGACGATGAGAGATGCATATGGGGGAAGGCCACCAGCGCGGACAGGACCTGCTGGTTGTCAGAACAGACACAACTCACATTACTGCTGAACCATTGACTTTTTTTGGACAGACAGTCCACAGATTACACATCTGAAAATAAACTGTTCAATTTCTGCTTTGGGATTACAGTAATGATCCGCCCCAAGCTTCTTATAGCCAGAGACAGGCGAGCAACACAGGGCTCCACCTTCCAGGAGGAGCCCTGAGGACAAATTCATTGTGGATTCCACCTCACTTAATAATCTTTAAGAATCAAGGCTTCAAAATAATGGTTTTCCAAATGCCGATGGAAACATGAAAATCAAAGTCTTCCTATACACACAGGTATGTATTTGTAAATATTTACACATGCTAAAATACATGTCTTGTCTTGCTTCTGAAGATGAGAAACAACAACAAAGGAGCTACTTCTTTTTTGGTCAATGCACATAAACTTGAATAGGGATTCAACACACTGAATGGGTGACTCAATGTTTGTTTTCTGGCTCCTTCTTCCAGAAAGAAAAGAAAACTAAAAGCTAAGTACATACTCAGAGCGTTGCTGACCTTGGTGGGAATGCTGCCTGAGGAACAACTGTCCAGCTGCACTGCTGATTTTATGGATTATTTTTGCAGCGTGATGTGTACCACCACTGCATTTGCTTTCAAGGACCCTTTTCTACTAAGTTCAGCCTGTACAGACTGTATTGAGCTTCTCAGTGCTCTCTCCTCTTCTGTCTCAATGGAAAGACATCTGTTTATCCCATTATAACTAATTTTTCTAACCCTACTTAAGCCTCTTTAGACATCACCATGTCTCTTATTTTTCTGCCATTTTTTTCTTTGTATTTTGGAAATCGAAGTCAACCTCCCTTAAAAAAATTGAGCTTTCCTAGATCTGCCAATCTATTTGTGGTTTGGTTCTTTTTAAAATTATTGTTATTATTTTATATTCATATTCATGAATATTTCAAAATTAGCTGCCCTGATTGCTAGATCAGAGCTGCTCTTCAGATAAGCAGATTCCACTCTCATTGAGAGCAATGGAAAAGCTGCTATTGATTTCAACAGTAGTAGGATCAGGTCCCGAATAAAACTGCATTTATTATGTTTGGCTCATTTCCTAGGATTACTTGGAACTTCGAAAGCTGTAATTCTTGATGTTGACAGCTTTCCCTCCCTCCCGGAGCAGTGTGGTTAAGCCAATCAATACATGATTAAAATAAACAGCCCCTCGATCAAACTTATGGCTTTAGTGTAAGTCTTTCTGATCTGCAGTAGAAAAAGCCTTTATGTTTGGCAGCCCTTGAGGCCACGCCAGTATCCAAAGAGCACCTGACTTCATTTATCCTCCTTAACTCATATCCAAGTTCTTTCTGCTTCATTGGACAAGGTACCTCCATTTTCTGAAAAAAAAAAAAAAAAAAACACGCAAAAAACCCGCTCCCTTTATTGTACACACTGCCTCTCTTCTTAAAAATGCCTCTAAAAATTCCCTGAACATCTCATTATTCTCTTTGTCTTTAATGGACCTCTCTTTTCCCGACTACTTTTCCCTGGATATGGGTATTTATTGAAACATCTATCCATTTGTCCTTTCCTCTCCCTCAGTTTTCCCTCCAACTTTCACTATCTCCCGTCTCACTGCACCATTTTCTTGTCTTTCACTATGACCTTTTTTTTAGTCTTCTAAGATTGACTGGAAAATCTGCTGCTGAAAATTTTCTAGGAGCAAAATGCACTCCTTTATAAAGCTGAAGTCTATTCTGAAAGGAAGACCCAGGGCTTAATGCAATTCCTTTCTTACCAGCCGTGGTCTGGACAAAAAGGTGTCTTTTTTTTCTCCACATACTTTTTTCTCGCTGGTGATTCCATTCATGCTCTTCAAACAGGCACCGTGTCACAGCGCAGAGCTGTTATAAAATCCCGCATCTCTGCTCAGATTTCAGCAGCAGAAAATCTGCGGTCATGTAATACTCTAGATGCTCATTTTGTTCTACTTATTTATGTGAAAGAATAGAGCAGTTCTAACTAAACCCAGAACAGGAGGAAATTAAAAACTCTCTTCCCATTGTGCGGGGTGGAAAGGAGGAGAACGAATATCCGCAAACTCCAATGGGTTTCAGAGGAAACCCGACCCTGACCCTAAACACAGGGGCTGAAGCGAAGATGATGCTTCCCAGCCTCAGAGGGATGGAGCCTAATTCCCCAGGGAGGTGGCCCAGGGCAGGCCTGGCCCCCGTCGTGGTCAGTGAGGAAGAGCATGGGATGCAGCAAAGCAGAGAACTGACACACTGTGTCACATGGGTTACAACTCCATCCTATGGAAAACCTTCAGTTGGCACAGTATCTCTTATAACCCAGTGAGAAACCAAGTGTCCTGCACTGGAGAGTCATGGTCCTCCTGCTCTGTTCCTTCCTCAAAGAAAGCAAGCCCAAGGGCAACTCTTCCAAAAAGGAGCGCAAGGAAGGCGTGTGTGAAAACAAGGGTTGGCGGAAGTAGGGAGACACTGCTCATCCCTAGTACACCATACTGGTAATTATGTGCAGGAGAACATCCCGTTAACACTTGGGTTTTGTCCACGTGAAGCCAACTGCTGACCTAATCTAATGCCTCTGGGTGTGCCAGCTCACAGCCTCTGGACTAGCAATAGGCTGGAGAGAAGCACCAGCTCCCCTGCCTACTCCCTTTGCTGTAGCAGCTCTCCCATTCTGAAAGTGCAAAAACATTAATTCACCAGGTGACACCACCTCTCCAGGCCCTCATCTTTAAGAGAGGACCCTTAACAAAATGTAGGGGTATATCCAAGTCGTGTGACAAGGTGATGGCTTTCCAAGTGAGATGGGAGTTGTGGAAGAAGACTCAGAGTTGTGCACATCCTCAACTTTTCAACCACCTTGTATCCTGCAGTTAAACAACTTTTGACCAAAGGAACAAGCATTTTCATATTTTGTTTTCAATTCTGAAGGCTTGCTGCTGAGTGGACTGCAATTCTCTAGAATTGCTATCAATTAAACTAGATCTAGTGCCACAAATGAACCACATCAAAATCTATAAGGGATGACCCTCATCCTGCTATAAAAAAGGCAAAAACCTGAAAGCCCACAAAGCTTATGAACTTGAACAGTCAGTGATGTGCACTGTGCCTATTGAATTTTTTGCATGTGATTAATAACGTATTGATTTGGTGTGACACATCTGCAAAGCACTTACAACGCATGTTAACGTCAGACAGCAATCTCCGTGCTGTGATAACCGAGCAGTGCCCCAGTGCAGGGCAGAGAAGCAATAAAGTAGCCATTTAGTGAAGCAAATGTGCAATAAAATGTATGAATTCAGTATTTCAATGTATCTTGAGGATAAATCACTCCATCCCCACCTGTCTTTTCAACTAATTCTAAATTTAGCCTTAAATGCACTCAGTTTACCAATGCTAGTGTTTAGGGCTTTCTTGTACCTGAAGATTACTACCCCTTTTCAGTATGTTTTCCAACTAAGTAAAAAACAGATATAAGATTACATGTTTTTGGAAAAACGAACAGAGTTTTCCACTCCCAGCAGTGGCTCTGATCAGCTTTGTAACCAGGCTGTTGCTGAACCTGCCTAGGCCACCTCCACACAAAGACAGAGTTGTGTTTTTATTGCCTCTATCCATTCATCTTAACTTAAACAATAACTGAGGAGAGATTTTTATCCCACCTGTGGCAGCTGTTTAAACATGTCATACAGTACCTTATTGCCACAAATCTAGATCCCAACACCATCGGTGGAGGAGAACAATCCTTTCTTCTTCTTTGTTCCTGTGCCCCATCTGCATAACACCTGATTGTTTTTCTAGAATACATTAATGGAAGGAAGAGTTGGACAATACGGCGCTGTGGGTGGAAAAAGGCCAGCTAACTTGTATCAGGAAAACAGTTATTACACACTTGTGATCAGCAGCGTTAGCCCCATTACAGGGCTATCAAGTCTGAGAAGGTTACAAAGCCTTGAGGAGAGAGCCATGAGCTCTAAAACTTAATCATCAGAGTCAGTTACTTTTGATTTCAGTCTTGACTTCTCCTTCATGCTGACAGTAACTACCAGCAAAAATATCAGCCAGGGATGGAAATCAGCTGTAGAATTTTAAGATGTGGTGCAACGACCCTTGACACTGCACCGTGGTACTCAAGTGACTACGGTGCTCCGCGAGGGCACCACTGCTCACAGGCCTTCAGCCACCAAGGACTTCCTAAGCACCATGAGGTTCAATTTACTGTTGTTGTTTTCTTTCCTTCAAGAAAAAAAAAATGGAACAGAAACTTCAAGCATATGAAGTTTCACACAGGAAATGAAATCGAAACTACTGATACGGCAGAAGAAAACAGAACGCGGGGGGTTTCTGCGGAGGATATGCTAAAAGGGGAAGTGGCAAAGCTGATGAACAAGCTCACAGAGGGTGCAACTTTGCAAAACAGGTCGGTGAACTGCAGACTTTCACACAAAAAAAGCGAAGCTGTGTAGACACTATGGTATTTATTTGCTTTCATGCAGCTGGTGCCAGGTGCTGGCTTGCACGGCTGGACACTGGCATGTTTTGTTTAAACCCAGAACAACCCTGGCTCGACCTCCAGCTGCAGCTCCGTCCTCTGAGCTTCCATGGCTGGCTGGAGCCACTCACCACACTCCTGGAGGGCATCTCAGAAGGAATACTGCTGTATCCTACAGGCCTCTCAATGGACATTATTTGATCAAAAATCACAAAGTTTTCATCACTATCCATCTGTTTTGAAGGTCTGAGTTGGAAGTAAAACCTTTGGTACTGATGACTAAATCAATATGCTTTTAAATGTCACATGATTCAGGCTGATTCACAATCAGAAGTGTGTTTTCAGTTCACTTTTGCCACAGACCTCTGACATTAGCTTTCACGTACAGAGAACTATGCTCGGTTTTATGTCAAGAGATATGAAAACCAAATAACGCCAGAACAAATACTTCACTTCTCCAAGGAAACTAACGTATAAACCACTTCTGCATACCACAGTCTGCAAAGTGCAGAGCCCACAACAAGCACAAACAAAACCTTAATCCCACACGCTGCTTGGACAAAAGCCCCACCGAATTCACCCTGGAGTTGCTGCCTCTGAAGGGGGTTTTGTAAGAGCCAGGGTGACTCCAAGACAAGGAACAAGTATCTGAAGTCCTACCTCTACCCCAGTGTCAACCCCGCAGGCTACGGGGTCTTGCTCTTCTGTTGGCTTTTACAGGTAAGCATCCCCAAATATAGCATAACAATATATGAACAGCCTGAGTCTTCCTCCATCTCTTATCTTTCCAAACAAACATCAGCTGATGGTTTTCATTGCAGGTTGCTTTTACAGTCCTAGCCTGACTACTGTAAACTTAACCTACTCCTGTTGACCAGTTCAGAAATGTACTTCATAAAGCTGAACAGTTAAGGAAAAATTATTTCTTAGTGCAATTTCATCTAGGTGAACATGCTTACACTGGAAACCAATGTGGCACATTAACCTTTAATATCCAAAGCTGTTTTCATCATGACTACAATTGTTTTTCATTATATTTTTGTGTGTGTGTGTGCAAAAGCTAATTACAGACAGGTGGGAAACTGTTTGCAGTTCCACCATAAATGATGGGTACGTGACAAACAGCTGAGATAGCCATAAAAACACTTCATATGTAAACTAATGGTAGAAAGCGAGAGAACTTCCTTTGGTTTACTTTTCTGGATTTTTGTAAGGAGGTGACATACAAACAGGAGCTACATGATCTTCTGACAGTTTTGCAGAAGCAGAAACCCAGGTGATTCACAGTCAGATAAATAGCTCTAAATTCGTCATGCGAATATTATCTTGTCTATTAAATTTGACTTGTAATCTATAGCTTGTGTAATGCAGGAAGAGTGGAGGAGAAGGGACCTATTAAGCAACAGTATCTCCTGCTACTGTATTTCCTTGAAAGAGCCGCCCTCTACATCATTTAAAGAGGATCTGCAAGACGAGAAAGAATTGATGGGGTTACAGAAGAAGGAGAGCAACAATCACTGGAAAAAGTACATGAAAGCAAGTCTGTCCTGTTAAACCTTGATTTTAGAATTCTGCCTTGCATAACAAGGGACAAAAAAAGGCTTTTATTTAGTCCTTCCTCAATCCACTATGGTAGCCTCATTTGTAAACTTTACTTTTGACGGAACCTGATGGGAAACAAGGTGCTTTCATAAGCAACATACTCGTTGCTGACAAAGGAGAGATACGGAGAAAAATCACCTTATCTTGGCAGACTTGAAAGAGCAACCCTATAAAACTATTCCCATATTTCTTTTTCCTACCAACTGGGAGGTGGTTTGTTTTGTTTTCTTCTGGTAATAGCTAGATGATCGTTGAAAATTCCTGAGATGGACACGGTGAATCTGAGCATGGTTTTGCTTTCTTTCTGCACAATTATAACACAAAGGGCATTTTTTGGCTAGCATATGGGCCAACCCATGAAAATTTGCTACCCTGTAGAGCTTACAGACGCCCCTCTGCACATCCGAAGGTCTTTGGCAGACAGCTGCAGGGCTGGGAAGGTGTTTGGCTGAGGAGCAGATGCTCCGTGCAGCATTAACTCCCTCACGTGGTTACAGCCACACGAGGAAACCAGCACGTAATGGCACAGCGAGGCCAGTTGGTGACTCGCTAAACCCTAAATACCCCAAAGCTCTCTTCAAGGCTGCTGGAAAATGGGATTTGTAACTGAAAGGGAAAAAACCTTTATTATTTATGTACTTACCATCCTGATACAATTATGCATCAAACTCTTCAACTGAGAACTTCAATTGGCACTTAATGAAGAGTTGAAGAGATCTTGAGTGAAATCCTGGTTAAAATTACAACTAATTTCAGAGATACCCAAATTTCATCTACTAATCTCATCTGAGTGTACATTTACATCTTGATTTTGATCCCATGTGAGTAAAAACACTGTAACTTCATTGACCTTCAGGACGTCACTCCTGTTCTATGCTGCTATGACTCCAACAGGGAGTGAGGAGGTAATGACACGCACAGCATCACGGCTGAATCAGAACGGGCACTGGATATTAAACAGAACCATAAAATAATTTAGGTTAGAAGGGACTTCTGGAGGTCACATAGCCCAGCCTCTTACTCAAGGAAGGGCCAACATCAAAACCAGACTGGGCTGCTGATGGCCTTAGCTCGTCAAGCTTGAAAACCTCCCAGAGCAGAGACTGCACAATCTCTGTGCAACCCACCCCACTGCTTCACTCCTCTCAGGGTGAGGATTTTTTCCTTATGACCAACCTAAATTTCCCTACTGGACAAAGGAAGAAGATGAGGAAAAAAAGGGAGGAGAATTAACACAAAATGACAATGCTGAATGGAAAGCTGAATCTTCATATTCCGGTACTGCATGCATACAATACAAGCAGTTGGAAAGAAAAAGATACAGAGGGCGTGTGCAGTGAGTGACAAATGGGTAAGCTCCAGGTTAAGTACAATATAAGCAACAGTCCCTCGTGGCAATGTGTCAGACAATACTCATTTTATTGTCAGAGTAAACCCATATTCCTTTAAGAAAACCAAACAAACCCCCCCAGTGAACGTTACAAAGCATGCCAAGCAATTACTGCTTTCCACAATGGGTCCTGTGACTCACTGTGCCACAATAAATTGGCACATGGTGCTCATTCGGGGTATATAACTCACACATTTGCAAGAGCTCTAAAGAGCTAGTAGTTACTTGGACTGTAGTTAATTTTGGAGGTTTTTCATTTCCCCATGGCAATGCAACAAATGTCATGCTTATTATTGTATTATTACTATTTTTTAAAAAAATAAATAATGTTTTTAGTGGCAGACAAGTGTCATTAATGCCTAAAATGTCTTGTATGCTAGGGAAATCAATTCAGACAGCCACTGGCATGCGAATAATTGGTAAATACTACCTGTGGTCTTCTGTGTCCAGATTTGCCTGATGCCAAGAGCAATCAACTCCTTTTTGGCTGCAAAGGATAGGAGGGCACTCAAAACCTTGCAGAAGGCACTCAGTAAGCTGGCAAAAATCAAGCTTTCTGTGTGCCAGCGCCCCATGAAAGAGCAAACCCTGAAACGCATATGACAGAAATGGTTCTCTTCTCTTTTGAGGGAAGGCAACCTGCTAGAGAGAGACAGGTGCCAAATAGTCACCGCAAGGTGCCGAATAGCCTGGGAAAGGTGCACTTCCCATGGCTACCCTGCTTAAAAATCAGATCTAACTTTCTTACTGAAGGAGACAAAAAAATAACAAAGCAAGTGTCTTTCAGTGAGTCAGCTCAAGACCAGAAGTAGACTGGAAATCCAGTTTTTATCACTAATAAGACATCAGAGATGCTTAAAAGCAGGGATCAAGCAGTGGCAGAAGAATCTGTGTACAATTACTAGAAAATTCTTCTCCCCTAATCAAGATTACTCAAATACACCTGGGCTACACCATGACTTGTGAGTCCCACCAAGAGAATACAGTTCTAGAGTGCTAATGGAGCTTTCCATCATACCAAAATAATGTAATGGGGGAAAAAAAATCCTGCATAGGCAAGATCTACTGTACACATTCGACACGAGTCCACTGAAACCAGTGCTATTCATTAGCAGAAGTGGATCAGTAAGATAGAAGTGTACCACTGGGATTTTGCCCATGTAGGGACTCTGAGCTACAGCAGAAGAGCCACCAGTTTCAAGGTCAGTAGGACCGACTCCTGAAAAAGGGGGTCTGACTTTGATATTGTTTACACAATGATAAAGAAACAGCAATACTACTGAAAACAACAAAGCTACGCTGGAGTAAATCA
The DNA here is from genome assembly GCA_013399095.1 of Psophia crepitans. Taxonomy (NCBI): domain Eukaryota; kingdom Metazoa; phylum Chordata; class Aves; order Gruiformes; family Psophiidae; genus Psophia; species Psophia crepitans. The sequence goes on along the minus strand of VWZZ01004522.1, from coordinate 232,072 downwards.
GTTGAGAAGATCCCGAGTTTGTATGTCTTCGCAGCTAATTCCACAGGTATTAAAACAACACTAACATCTCAAAATGTGACTTGGAAGGAAAAATGTAAACAAACATCTCAGCCTACAGCTCTGTCGCTCCCTGATCCCAAAGGAGGAAATTATTCCCTTAGTGGTGTTCTGCATGGGCCAAATACAAGGGTTGCCAATATAAATATTTTGTTCCTGGGTTTTCGCTTTATAAAATGTAAATTCAGACTGTGTGGCCTCAGGTGTTCTCTTCAGTGCTTAACACAACAGGTTCCAAATGGTGATCGGGAAATATGGCCATGACCTCTGCATGAACGGCAGTGGTGAAGAATGACCTGCTCTGCCCACTTCCTCACCTTGGATTACCTGAACTGTTTAATTGTGCGGAAGACACTTGAAATTGTGCCTGAACCAAGACTGCCAGGGTCTGACCTGCGCGCTTTTATTGTTATTTTGTAGATTATTTCCTAGAGCTCCCAAAATATTCTCCATCTCCTCATAAATATCTTTGATTTATTAATGTGTTTGTTGCATCTCACTTACCTACCTTCCTCTAGGAATGTGCTTGAAAAAGTGCAAAAGTACATACAAATTAAGTAGAGCTCAGGCCTTTTCCAATCAAAAGTCACAGTCATCTATGCAGAAATGTTAAAGTCTTCATTTCATCCAAGGAGATAAAACCAGCATCTAGGGAATAACCACCTTCTCCTCAACGCAACGACCCTCCCTCCAGAGAAGGAAACACTGCCTTTGTCCAGACCCTGTACGGTCGTTCTCTTGTTGGCTAATTCCTGACAGTGTTAGCTAGATTTTCATTACAGGGTATTATTTGTAGCTGCTGTTTTCATGAAGCAGCTGTAATAAACAAGTGAGATTTATGTTCCTTTTTGAAATTGCTTGAAATAATTAGCGTTGTTAAATTTAGACTCTGAAAGAACCTACTGATTTCTCCATTTTTAAAAAAATAAATACAGAAGCTCCAAAGCAATCTACCACCACCAGTCAGGGTTGGACCAGAACAGTATGCTGTTATCCATATGCTATCCAAAATGTGTTTTGGATGAGGAAATAATCTAAGTTCTCCAAACAGTCTTTTAGAAGTAAGTGATGGTTGTGCTGACTTGCTGTAACAACTGCAACTTCCCCAATCTCAAGTCAGGCAGGCCTACTTCTTATTCCTGTTCTGGTCTATACAGGTGCAAACAGACACCCTGGATCTGGATCATACTGGTAAGCTCAATGGAAAGTAGGACCAAAACTGAGACACAGACTCAAATCAGAATTTCGCAGCTGACTTCCAAGCTTGATGATTTATACTGCACCCAGTTGTCATAAAAGCCCCGACCCATGTCAGGCATTCAAATGCCAAACTTGGAGCTTGTGGTTTGCTCTCATCTCTGCTTCATTTACTTTTTCCACTCATTCTCACCTCAACCACAGCTCTCTGTATTGACAGTCCTGACACTTATTTAAAATAAGTAAACACGATGCCCTCCCCCACCCAATTTGGCTATTTCACGGCTATTGCTGCATTTCAGAGCCTGATCCAACAAACCTGCTTCACGACAGCACCAAACAAACATCCTCTAAAAAGCTTTTCACTCATAGTTTCGTTTTGTTTTGTTTGGTCAGCTTTACAGCCTTACAGTATTTTTCTTGCTGCAGGTACCACCATCCTGGCAGTCCAGGTTTCCTCAGTGCAATGGGAAAGGCAAAACGCCAGGGGCCGTGACAACTTAGCCTTAATGGTTCTACAAGAGAGGGCTGATGTGGAACAGATGTTCTGCTGACTACAACCCCAGAAGAGGTGAGGAAAAGATGATCTGCTGTGGGAAAGACCACACCATGCCACGCATATAAAGGACACAGCAACAATATATTATCTGCGTAATGAGAAAAGGTACAAAATGAAGACAAGGAGAAGGCTAAACCTGTCAGGTTTTTACATTATGAACTTTTGTAACTAGAGGAAGGAAAAGTAAGGGAAGGTATGCAACCAAGAATGATTGGAGCTGGGCAAAGAGTCTGCAGTAACTTGCAGAAGACAGCTGTCATAGGTATCAAAATATAAAACTGTAAGTACTTCTTTGCTCTATATATCATAAAACAGTAATGACTTTTACGAAAATAGTAAAATCTCAGGGCATTAAAACAAATACATAGGTTTAAATGATTCCTGGGTAAAATAAGTCAAGCAGCATGCAATGGGATGGAGATTTAGTGCTATGAAGTATAAAGCCCCACATCTCAGGAGAGCAGTGACATTGCCTGAGGAGCAGCTAGCTGCAAAGCTGTGAATCCAAGAAAGACCTAAAGGTGATTGCAGGTGAGATTAGCCAAGCAATATCTCTGTGTGATACTACTGAGTGATGCAGGAGAAGGGTCAAAAGCTAAGCTATTTCTGGATGCGTGCATATGAAGGGATGATAGGGAAATCTAAAGCATAATGCTATGGCAAAACAACCACAGTGGATATAGTACAAGTCTCCACAGATTAGAAAGGAGATAGAAAAATTAGAGGAAATACAAATAAGGACAATAAAAATGATCTAAGGAGAGGGTAAGACAGCTAAATTAATATGGTCTATAAATGAGAAGACTCCTGGGCTGAGATCCAGCTATAAATACCTTCAAGGTACTGTGTGTAGAGGAAAGTAATTAATCTAGCTTAAAAGATAGTAGGACAAGAAGCAATTGCTTGAATTTAGGAATGGAAGAATTCAGGATGTGCAATAAGAAAAAGTTATTTGAAGAGACACATCTGCTCCACAGGGCAGATTCCCAAGGTGGTAGCCAAGGCACACTTACTGTATGCAACCGAGAACAGGTTGAATAAGGAGCTCTGGGAAACGCTGCAGTTGCAGCTTTCTACAGTCCAAAGAGATCACCACAGACCAACTTGGTGATCTTTTAGTCTCCTTCTTTACGGCTTATCTGAAAGACTGCTCCTCTATTTAAAAATATCTACCCAAACCTATATATCCTTGTAGTGACAATACATCCACCCCAGAGCTCAGGAGCGTAGCACTCTGATGTGCAACACAGGTAATGACAAACCTCTTCAACTCTCTTCTGGCTATTCAGTGGTGTGGGCAATGCGAGTCTGCTGGGTGCCAGGGAGGACAGGGTCAGTAGGACAAAAACTGCTGACCCATCCGGCAGATTATTCTGAGTTTCTCAACACTGAGGTCAAAGGCTGAAGCGGGAACTACGTCTTGAGATATTCGTGGTCTTCCCCAGCTTTGTGCTAAGAGATCCTGCATGGAAGCTTTCAATGTCACCGCATAAATTATGTACTTTGATTTATGATTAACTGAAAACCAACACTAGCAGTATTTAACAATCCTCAGGAGCTCTGAAATACACTTGCATTAAGAAAATAAAACAAAAATCCCAAAACATTTGCAACAGGCCTTATAATTTTCAATGACAATAGGGTATACACAACCGTGAGGAATATAAAACCCAAGTACCATTATACCCCCCCTTAAACACATCCCATCCCAACTGCACTCACCAGTCGGGACTTCTGTCCCCTCCTCAATGTAGATGGGCAGTGGTGATTCCTCCATAGGATGAGGCACTGATGGAAAGTAATGAATTGTGGTAGTATTTGTCGCAAAGTGACTACAATAAGATGGTCCCTTTCTTATCATTATAACTACATATGGCTGGTTACTGTCACAAAGAGTGCTTTCTCAAAGCAGTCACCTCCTGTCACGGTGACTGGTCCAAGCCACAGTCCTGAGAGGCTCATTGTTCAGCACCACAGGAGTCAACCCCTCTGAACAGGGTCTGGGAGAGGTCCCTGTCCTGGATGCTTGATGATCCTGCCATTTCGCTGTAGCCTCGCTACTCCCCTCCCTGGAGTGTAACTCTCTTTTGGAAACTCAAACAGTTGAAGCCAAGGGGAGACAATGCACAGACAGGCACAAATAGAGTTATCGAGTCAAAGTTGTAATATTTCATGCACAGAACCAGAAGAGAGAGGCTCTGATGCTCAAAGCTTGCCGTTAGCTGTTGAAAAGCCACAGCAGGTGATGGAAGGCTGCACCGCAAATGGCCTCTGGACCACAAAATTTTCATTACTCATTCATTTTGGAGTATCTATATTGGACTTACGAAGTTCCTAATTATTTCTTTGTGATACTGAAATCTCCAGACAAAACTCTTCAGATTTGCACTGCACGCCTATTCTGCCGTTTCCAGACACCATACAGATGCTGCTGTAGGGTTTGTCTGCTTGGGTTCTTCTCTATTTGGAAGCTTTGTCCCTTAAAGGTGGTTTTGTTGCACTACTTCCCATCTAAAATTTCTGGGAAGCATGTGCTTCACAGGCTTTTCAAGAGGTTTGAACTTCTGATACTACAATGAAATAATGGTGAGCTACAAATGTTGAAAATGGTCATCATCAAAAGCCTTCTGGAATGTTTCCTTCTCTGTTCCATTTTAAAAATGATGATGTACCTTCTCAAAGATACAAACTCTTAAGCTAGTCTCAGCTAGATTCCAGCTGCAGGGAAAGATGACTCTAATCCTTTGTGGGGTTTCTTTCACTAACTACTGGCTTTTTTTTTTTTCCGAAAGATTGTCTTACAATATCCATAAAACCAGCCAAAGAACACTTGTGTTTAAAGCTATCAAATAAAGGGTCTAACACCATTTCTGCTAGAAACAGAACGAGAATAAAGAGTGTTTTCAACAGATGCTTGACTAGCAACAGGCTTAATATAAAACCCACACCAGGGCTTTGTGGGATGCAAAGGGCTGCCAGTTCCCTGCCTTCCCCTAAGCCCACCCCTTGCTCACGTGGATGATGAAGGGAAGCACAGAGGAGAGGAAGAGCAGAACACAGTTGCCTACAGAACTACTGTACAAGCCACAGAAATCATGGTCTACCGGGGCGCCTTGCGCAAGCCACTTTTATCTAGAAGCTGAACTAACATTCCAGTTCAACAATAGCAAAAAAACCATTTGTTACCACACGGCGTTTTGCTACATATTAACCAGCAGTTGCTACGCAAGCGTAATGGAGTGCTGCGATTCCGAGATATATGTTATTTAAAAAAAATAATAATAAAAAAAATGTTGACTTATGGGAAATCAGCCTGAGGTGAGCGCTTGTGGGCTTGCCATGCCACTGGACACAGTACATGCTTGGAAGTTATGCAAAGCGGACCCTGCATTGGGAACAATGCAGTCGATTTCCTCGCTGAGCTGATTTTGCGTTAAGACAATGAGAGTCTTCATGTATACAGCCCCTTAAAACTTTTAATCAGATTTATTTACTAGGAAGAAATACGAAAGCAGAGCTTCCTATACTACTCAAGAGTATTCAAATGTCAGATCTGCAAGCAAACCAGGTCACTAGATGGTGTGAAAAAAATACTGGCATATTTTTATGACATGCAGCTTTCTTAGTTCCACGAAGAATACTGTACCAGGCTCACCCAGGCTGAGCAGTCAGTCTGGAGCCACATGCTTTCACAAAACATTTGCAACAGTATTCACCAACGACTGGTGGCATTTACTTTTATTTTAATGGGTATCACCACGGGTTGTAGAAAATGCCTGAAATACTACAGGCTATTTGAGGCCAAATACGCGTATAAACACTCTCTCTTACCCACACGTATACATGCACACGCTAGTAAACAAATGGCTCTATAGGCAGAACTTGGATTTTGTAGGATCCAAGGCAGAGAAGCTGACACTTGTCACACGGTTTGGGATTCAGGGACTCTGGGGTGCTAAAACGAGCTCTCACTTACGGGTCTCCTCTGCTTTGGGCGAACCACTTTAATATTATCCCTCCAGGATTTACACACCAACTTTATGGGCATGCTGCTTAAATGTCTGCAAAGTGCTTTGCAATGGTTTCTAAATTCTGCAGTGATAGGCACAGGAGAACTGTACAGATAGATTTAAGATAACAGTTGCTGAGCATTATTACTGTATAACTACAGCCTATTTTTACATGCTCTATACTTGGTTTCTATGAACAGATGGTAAATGCTCAGTATTTGAACATTTTAATGAACTTCATAACCTTTTGGAATTTCATAAATAAGCGTAAATAACACTTACATGAAGAAGAGTCTCTCCTGAATGGATTTTCTCTTCCTGTTTAGAAAAAAAAAGAGAAAAAGGCAAAAAAAATATTTTAAAGGAAAAATGGGTCTAGCAACATATGTCAGACATGTTTCAATGTTATCATGCATAGTGTTTTCTGAATTTCATCAGTATGAACTTATATTTTGAAGAACATCAAGACACTAAATGCCAAAACAGGAGATCATTTCTCACCTGTTTCATTCTACGTAAAACATCAAAGAAAAACTGGCTATATCCATCTCAAAAGCAAGGAAATTACACTGCAGCAGTGAAATAAAATGCAAATGCCACGTGATCTGAAGCAAAAAAGGAAGAACTTTTAACCCCATTCCAGCTCACTGATAACCCTGTGGCTCTGCATATGGGTTGCTCTCCTACCTGCGGACAGCCTACCTACACCAACACCCTAAAGCAGGGCACTCCTGCTGCGTTTTGGCACAGCGTAATCGTTCTTCCATGCCAGCGCTCAAGCACCGGCTGCATTCAAACCCAGGTCAGGCAGCCACAGCAGCAGAGGGGTTCTTCAAAGCTGTGACCCATTCTGGGTGACAGAGAACCACAACAGGAAACCCAGTAACTGCTAAAATGCACGAGCCTTCCCAACAGCTCACGGCTCTCAACAGCCACCCGCCCTGCTGCCTCCCACCTAAAGCTCGCTGGCAGGACGTGGATCTGATACACGCTCTCTTTCCACCAACCTAGCTGACAGGTTTGGTGGATGCTCCTGGAGCAGGGTTTAGGGTTTGCACTGAGTGGCTTTTTGCTGGTGTAGATACAGACACACTGGAAAAAAAAAAACAAACCCAAAACCGAGAGACACATACAGAAGATGCTGTAGGACAGCAGCCACAGCTTCAGAGTCACAGAGTGCCGCAGTATGGTAGCCCTTCCAATGGCAGTTTTGGGCGAAAAAAAGGACAATGAAGAGTGGCAGTTTCACTTAAGTTCTGCCACATTATCTTCTATCAATATTAGCTACTCTGTAAGCAATTCCAAAGGTTATTTATTGCCTAGAGTTTACCTGCCTTAGGATGATACTGAGCTGGCACAAATCAATTAAATCCATGCCACTACAACAGCTGAGGATTCAAGTAAGTATGCATGTATGGAGGAAATTCAACAGATATAAAATCACTGCATTTTCATCCACATACTTTTCTTCCAAATACCAAGGACCCAATTCCGCAAGCAGCCCTCCAGAGTGGCCTTAGAATAAACTTGAGTTTTATGTGTGGAGCTCTTAAGAGGACCGGACTCAGGATTATCTTGAAAAACATAACTCTGATCCATTCTGGTCACATAAATTAAGTTAGTGATCAGAAGAAGTCAAAGGCACTAGTCCTACTGGGCAACCTATTCAAAGTTGCACTTCTTAAACGATCTACAATTTATTAGTATGACCAATCAAATAAGCATTACTTACAAAAGGTTTTAACTGCCATGGCTTTCCCATCCATTTTTATGTGTTGTAAGATGGTTAAATTTAAAAGAAACAAATCAGCATAATCTTTTCAGAGTCATTTGCCAGCATGATTAAAACTCTGGCTAGGACACCACTCTGGAGACTCGTCTTACTGGTGGAACTGGCAACATTGCCATTGGGGCACTGCGGTAACATTGCCCCGTTCCCCTGAAAACTGTAAGGCATTGGAAAACCTAGAAGAGGCAAAATTAAAATAATAGGGGGCTGTTGCTGAGTCTTGAGGTGCATTGATGAAAACCCTGGGAGCATCACTGCCCAGGAAACATGGCTGCCTGCCTGAGAGTCTCTTTGGAAACACCTAGCCCACAGGACTCGACTAGAAGCCACTAAGATGTCGCTCAGTCTTGGTTAGGCAGAGTACCGATTCAAGGAAAACTCACTGAAATATTTGCGATGATCAGCTGTAGACGAGATCCTTGCCCAGGCTTTACAAACAGAACTGTGCTCGGGAGGTTTCCAGAGCACCAAGCAGCAAGAGCAAGCCAATCTAAAGTGTCTTCTTATTTCTCCAGGACAATGTTGCACCTCTTTTCACCCAGCACTTCAGGCTGAAGCTTCCTGCCACAGCTCCAACACTTCACCTCCGACACTTCAAAAACCTCCAGGCACCCCACCCAAAAGCTACAAATTAGCAACCACCAACAAAGAGGAGTATGCCAAATTTCACTCCTGGCTACAGCAAAGTAAAATAAAATAAAAATTGGTAACATTTGAAGCATTCCAAATTTCTAATGGATTCTACACCCTAAACAAACAAAGAAGCACCCCCCACCCCACCCCCGGATTCTTATGTAGTACCCCCCAGCACACAGCCACCTCCTCGGTACCTCCGAGTATCACACGGCCACCTGCGATCTGCTGCTTTTTGAGAAGTACGACAGAAAATAACCCTCACACCCCACGGTAAAAGAAGCAGGTTAATAAATTACAGAGAGAAGCGGCCTTTCCTCTCCGGGCCCGCCCGCAGGCTGGGGGTCCGGGTCCCGCCCCACCCGCGGGGCTGCGCTGGGACCCCACGGAGAGGGAAGGGTGTCTGTCGCCCTCCAGTGGGTGCAGCCTCAAAGCAGCCCAGACCGGGAGAGAGGTGGGAAGGGGAAGGAATGGAGAAGGTGAGACACAGGCAAACAGAGAACAGAAAAAAAAAAACAACCCAACAAACAACACACAAACCAAAAAACCCCTGTGCAAAGCAGAGAACAGACAGTTGAAGCGGAAACGCGAAGATGCTATCTCTGAAAGTGCCGAAAATAAAGTTTCCAATGTCAGCCTAACCAGGGCAACAAAGACATCCTCCTGCCACACTCGTGCTTCAGCCTCGACTTACGCCGGGCGAGGGACACGGTCACGCTGCTGGCTGCCTCAGCTGCTCGCACATCTTGCTGTACAAAAAAACCCACCAACGTTCAGGGGAATCTTTCCATAACACTCGTGCAAAGGTAGGCAATGCCCAAGAGCAGCCAGCTCGCCCAAATGCGGACCCAGAGGTAGACACCCGGCTATCAAAAACCATTCAGGGTTTTCACCAAAGCCTCTCCCCTCCAAATTCCACAGCAGCAGGTTTTAGTGGGTTGATTTACCCCCAAACCTAAAGCCATAAAATCTAAACCAGCAGCAACTGTCAGCCGAGCCCTGACTTACACAGCCCATGACATGTCCCCTGAGCAGGGCTGCCTCACTTTTTTGCTAGTCCAAAACTAAAACATTTTGACAGGCAAGCAATAAAAAAAAATTGCAGTTACCAAAATAGCACTATCAACGTAACCAGCTCCTCTCGGCACATTTTCTTAATGCCTTTCCCAATACGGTTAAAAAAATGGGAACTAACCAAAAAACTCCATCTTTACACCTTGGCACAAACCGTGCTGGAATATGTGTGGGGGTGTATTTCTTCATGTTTAACGGGATCCTCTCCCGCTACTTTTTTTCATCAGTGCTTTCCTTTAAATGTAGCTCTTATTAAACAGCAGAAACCACCTTTTACAATTTCTAAACACAAAGTTTTGCCACTCTCGGAGCTGCCTATGGAAAGCACAGCTTGCCTTTCATTTCATAAATAACACATACTCCGCACATTTCTTTGCCTGTGTGAAATAAATTCTCCCATGTTCTTATATGGCAACCTTGCGAGTCCTCCCACATGCCTCCTGTTACAGTACCAGGCAGAGATGGGCATTCATTATCTTAAAGCCAGCGGGTGAATTTTGGATCCAAATTACCCCGAGATGAACCCAGAATTATCACCCCTTCACACCACGCTGCGCTCAGTAACCTGCCCTGCGCAGTCCCTGCGTTTTTCTTTCAAGCCCCAACCACAACTTTGACGTTAGCATGCCAAGGGATCGACAAAATAAATGGAAAACTAAGGGGGGG
>VWZZ01004522.1:191593-221134 GCA_013399095.1 Psophia crepitans | reverse complement strand
GGCGGGCGGTGCTGCGTGCCGCGGCTCTGCTCTGGTTCTTGGTTTTGTACATTTTTAAAAATTTATTATTTTTTTTTTTATCTTCACACAGAGAGCGCCCTTCTTGCAGACAAAGCATCCCACGGCGCTGTCACCAGCCCTGCCCGTCTCCGCCCGGGCCCCGGCTCTGCGCCTCCGCGGCCCCTTCTCCCTCCGGGAAGGTGACGGCGGTTCGCAGTCCGGACTGGGCTTCGCTCGGCCGGGCTTTTGGGGCGTTTGGTCTCGGCGGCCGGCTCCCGCTGGAGGAGGAAGCAGAGGGCAGCGTGGCCTGGCAGGTGCCTGCGGGACCGGGCTCGCTCCGCTCTGCCCTGTCTCCTCCCAGAAGATCCGGCCCCGGCCCCGGTCCGCCCCGCTCACGGCTGGAGAGCAAAGTACGGCCGGAGCGATCGGCAGAAGAAATGGGGCACGTTTTGTCCTGCGCTGGGTTTTACTGCGCTGAAAAGCTTGTGCTTTTCTCCTGCAGGCGAGCGGGTACATGACTCAAATACATCTCTGCTCTCCCACCCGCATCGCCTCTAGTTCTGTTACTGAAGGGGCACTGCAGCGTGCAGGCTCGCGAGGCTGCGAGGCGACTCGTGTAACTGCTGCTGAAGACTTAGTAAGGTCCTCTGTACTGCAAAATGCCGTTTGCGTTGTGGGGGCCGAGTAACGCGGAAAAGGAGATTTTTGGGCCGTGTTTCACAGAAGTCCCGCGGTGCTAACCTTGCCCTGACAACAGCAGAGACGGACCAAAGAAGAGCGAACAGTCCCCACAGCCTTGTTCTCCCAGGCTTTCCCAGTAAGACCCTACCTTCCCACACCACAAACTAGGATGGCAGTCACTGGGCGACACGCCTTTGGAGCCCATCACCTAGGCAAAGGCTGCCAGGGGATCAAATTCCAGCACAGCAGCCTCGGGGGAGGTCTCTAGAAAAGGCTGATTTCCTTGGCTGGTTCATGCAAAAGCAGAGCGCGCTGCACCCCTTCTGCACGCTCCTTGCTGGCGATACCATATGCCAAATAGAGTGTGCCACAGTCACACAAGCAATTTTCCCTGACTCCAGTGCACCCTCTGATTTTCCAGTATCTGAGCTGATTTGCAAAGAATAGGTTTTTAACTGAAAAATAGGTATGGGAATAGGATACATGCAGCTAATTGAGGACATATCTCCACTAAACAGCCTGGTTTAAACTAAGAAAATGATGTAGTGCATGCTGCCACCTACGTCTTCTGATTCACGTTTCTTGTGCACTGCAGCTTCAGGTTTGTAGGCATCCTTTGCTGAAGGCAGCTAGCAGTTTGGGAAACTCCATGAGGGACCACAAACATCGGCGGCTCTGACCGCTCTGGCCACGCTAGGGAGCGAGGCAGAACATTTCTCACCATGCAGCCACTTGTTCAGTTGCAGTGAGGATGCCTCGATGCAGATTAGGGACTGGCAGTCACATCAGTGAGATGTAAGGAGCGGCTGCAGCCTCATCTGTGCTAAGGATCCTGCCAGCACAGCTGTACTACTGACAGCAGTGGAATATTTTGCTCAAGTTCTCTGGAGGAATCAAAGCCTGTATTTTCTGTCTCTGGCTCTCTCTTGTTCTGTTGCTCCTCACTCATTACAGGAAAAGTCAGCCACACAAAGCACATCCTTGCTCTGTGTTTGGAAAAAAAAAAAATGTTTGGGGTAAAAAACCAACAGCCAAAGCTGTTTTGAAGTCAGAGGCGTGTAAACAGTACCTGGAACTAAGTGGAATAATAATAATAATTAGTCCTTTTGTATCATAAATAAATATGTGCATCGCTGTCTGCTGTTTCATTATGAGACAGCACAACTTCTGAGAAAGTGCCTGATGAATATTTGGGGGAACTCTGCCTTCAGCTGCAGCAGCGTATGGCAGCACTACTGCCTCTGGCTCCTCTGGCTCTCTTATGTAACTGAAGTCGCAAGTTAGAGCCCAAATTACAAAGCATAAGCATGTGTATCGTATTAAGCATATAAACGGTACCTGAAATTACTGTCCTTTTTCTGTAGGTCTGCCTTCTGTTAGTATTTTCACTTCTGGAGTTCTACTGATTTCAACGTGCACTGGTCCCACTCATAGTGTAATCAAGTCTTACCCCTTAAAAACCCCACCACGAAGGCAGTAACCCAAACTTAACTAAGACAGGCCAAAATCACTGCGGTCACAGGTAGGTGTAGTTCAGATGACTTGTCTACCAGATCTCGAGTGTATGCAGTATTAAGATGCTATAGATAGCAGAGGATAATGTTCCCGTGGCTGCTTTGCAGATGAGCCAGAGCAGCAGGGTTTTGCACCCCAGCCCAAGGCACGGGTTACGAATCACCTTCCTTTGTGTTTTCCTTCTTTCTTAGAGACTATTTTCTCCATTAACATGCTGAGCTGCATTCTGGAGCTTTAAGGTGTTGGATGCCGATACAGTGAGCACCTCTTGTATCTATATAATCCAATAACATAACTCTTCTAATCTCCATGTCTGGGTCACAGGGTTTAAAAAAGACACTGGGCCAAATCCCCAGCTTGGCTACAACGTGTGGAAATCTACTGAGAAGGCAGGAAAGTCAGAAAAGATTCACTGTATTTGCGCTCTCTAAAAGAGATCTCGAGGGAGAGGGATGCGAGTGCCTAATTTTGCAGAGGGATGCATATTGAAACAAGTATATGGCAGAGTTAGATCAGATTTCCATCAGGTGAGGTGAAGGGAGGGAGGGATATCACACCAGGATCTAACATCTGCTCATCAGCAAATTTCATTAATTTTAAAATTGAAATGGATTTAATATTTCTTCCTTTTTCAGTAGAAAAACGTGATTTTTCTCAACATGTGGCTGCTAAAGAGAACATGATGTTTCATGGACTCGGGACCAAGGCAGGGCAAGAACAAGGAGGAAGTTTTGCAGGGATTGGGAAGATTTTACTTATAACCATTAAAGTAAAAAAGGCAATATTTATCCAGGCACAAAGTCCAGCAGAAATCTAGGGAACAAGTGGACAGCCAGCACTGTCTGTGAAGAAGGGTATGAGCAAGAATGTCATAAAGATGGTCTAAGTCCATCATATTAATGATTCCCCAAGCATGAATTTCCTACACAAAGCTATATGGGGGCAACCTTCAGGGTTCCCCTATGTAGTAAAGGGTCCTGAGCTTGAAAAGGGAGGCAGATTTTGTAAGGGATTTGCACATCAGGCAGTGACTCTGGATTGCAGATTTTAAGCATTACTAAATCGGGGAATAGAATTGTTGTGATTGCTGTTACATACCAGGATATCTCACTAATCCACACAATCCACTAAGTTGCTGTAGTTTTAGTCTGTGTTTGTTTTAGATGAAATTATGGCCTGGACAGTTAATTTTTCCTAGTCTATCCATTTAAATCATATATAAATAAGATATCAAACAGGAATCAAAACATGACCTGTGTTTTTGGTACACTCCCCATCGTGTGAACCTGCTGATGATGGAGCCCGGGTACCCAGTTTACAAGTCGAGCACAAAGGCAAGTAAAAACCACAGGTCTTCATGAAAAGTAGCCACATTGGCATGAAATTATCTGATTTTAATGCTGTGGGTGGCTTATTTTGCTTATATTTGAGACGGCCTAGCCATTATGGGATTGTCTCCACTGGTCCTTTCATTACATCAAGCTAATTATATATTAACTTGAGGCACTTAGCAAGGCTGAAAGGCTGGAGCGGGTCCTTTCCAAACACTGGTCAAGTTTAGAAATGCCTGTTCCTTTACAGGAGCTGATTCCTAAAGTGAGGGGCAAACCCAGAGGAACCAAACAGTCTGGAACCAAAGTGGTCACACTGGCCTTTGGAAAAAGTGAAGTGTCTCAATTTAATCGAGAGTCAGCTGCCTGGAAATAAAAAAACCCTCTCATATAACCAAAGGTTTTCTCTGGGATTTTCAAGAGCTCCTGAGCAATTTAAAGTCTTTGAAAGGAATGCACTATAGAATGAAAAATATAGGTATTATTAAAGAATGTCTCCAAACTGAAAGCCAGCCAGTTTCATAGAAGTGAGCTGAAAGCTAATAACAGGTACTCTCTCTCCTGCTGGATGCTGTACCAACCGTATGTTTTGCATTTTTGAAGTCACTTCTAAACCAATGTTTTTTTTCCTCCACTGTTGCTGTTGAGAAAAAACAGTAAAAGAACGATGTATAAATAAGGTTAAAGTAATCTAAAAAAAAAATAAACAACATGCTTTCATCTTCAATGCATAGCCAGTCATTTGGGATCGAACTTTAAAAAAGAAAAGATAAAAATTCAGAAAGGATTTCGAAGGATGACTGTTTCCCTTTAAGATTAATGATAAACATACTTGTGTATTCAGGGGAGACTAGATCCAGCGTTATGTAACAGGATAAAGAAGCAAAATCCTTTTTCCTTAAATTAAAGTAACCAGTATGTGTGTGGATTTTAGTCAATCACTGAAAATTCAGGAAACCCATTTTCTTTCACAACTGCATTCCACATGCTAAAATTGATGTTGTCTAATTTTTAAACAGAATCACAACAATTAAAGACAAAAAAGATTTGTTTATTCTGTTCGACCACGCTTTGCCAACAGAGGATTGTTCTCCGAGGAAAATTCTGCGGAACTTGCCCTATGCAAAAATCCAAATTTGTGCTCATCTTTTTATGTGGCATTAGTAAATCCAGTTATTGCACTTTCCTTTTTTTTTTTTCCTTTTTAATCCGCTTACCTAGTACTAGATGTATGGTAACTTATCTCTTTTAATAATATTTTTGCCTGAACTAACTGTTACCTAATACTTCTTATCAAATCTTGCAATGCCTGCCTAAATTTGCCAAATGTGGGACAAGATCAACAGGTAATGGATTTTTTTTTTAATGTTGGCATTGTTCTTTGCTGGCTCAATCATATAAAAATTGCAAAAAAACCACCCAAAAACCACAAAAGAGTTTTCTACCACATAACCTGCATTTTCCACTTCTGTATTTTACAAGAGCACTCATACCAGAAGTTCTGCATCAGAATTTCATACATAAAGTTCCTCTTTATCATGTGAATTCAATTTTCCAAAAGAAGGCAGACAATACTATTAATAACCAAGATACAAGACCTGAAAAGGCTAAATCTCTGAATGTACTTGCTGAAAAAAAAAAAAGTCATTTTGTTGGAACTAATTCTGGAGTTATTATCTGATACAATGCAGAATAGTTCGAGATTTGCATAGAAAGGCCCTGCTGAGTTAAGGTGATATTCACTCTTGCATGAAGAAGCGTGTATGTGCTTTGCTGAGCTACGCGGAGCTTCATCTGCCAACCAAAGTAGATCACACCTATGCTGGCACGTCCTTGCTCTTAACGTTTTCAGTCCTGAAAGTAAAGCTTCAAGTCTGGGCAGTTTAAGTGACATCCCCTGGTGGAGTAAGTCCTCTGTTAGTGCTACTCAGCAGCACAAGGTATGCTTGGAGACAATGCCCATTTTGAACATGCATCTTTCCCTGCTAATAACATACCCACCACACTGCAGCTAAATATTCTGCTGCTCCATGGCCTGCAGAGAGATTTCCTTGGCCTCACAAGCAGAACAGCTCCTGCAGAGCCAAGATGGTTATGTGGGTGCTGCAAAGGCGATATGAAAGTCGGGAAACTGTAGGAGCACGTAGGCTAGGAGATGGGGAAGAAGTTGTGGCGGACCCACTCTGAAGGCAATAAAAGGTCAGCAGGGTCTGAGGCTGCTATGCAGAACCACTTCCATTTCTATTTGGAGCTGGTCAACGAGGTGGGCAGGCTTGACCTGACCATATCCCAGGTGACAGCGGGCATCTTGGTCAAAAATAGTCCAGAAACGTATGGTGGTGAGCTCACTGATGCAGTCGAGCTCTCTTGACTTACGTGACTGATCCAGACAAGCCGACGGATTAAACTCACTGAAGAGGAAGAAGAGTGATCACTTGTGTGAATTCATACATGCTCATATTTCTTTTTATTTGCTTATGGGTCCCTCTGCTCCATTCCCTCTCAAAGTGATGGTGAAACTCTTACAAGGAGTGTATGAAAAATGATTTTAAAGTACCTAGTTTATTCTGACAAATTACATTGGCAGGTGTAGGCAAACACTAAAAGAAAGCACTGTAAGAAACAAAACCGTTCCCAAATGCATGCTTTCACTGGTTCAGACAGATAGAATTTCTAGCTAGGTGAATTAATGCACTGCAGGCAGAGAGAGAAAGAGCATCGAATGCTTGAAAGTCCAGAAAAAATAGAAAAATTCAAATAAACCCTGCAAGCTATCCAGTAACTGCTCATCCAGCTACATGATTTTAATTAACAAAACTGGAAAGCAAACATGTAATATAAACTTAAAAACACAGTGCTTCAGTTTTCCGGACTACCAGTCCAAATGCAAAACAGATAGCGTGCATCTGGTGGCAGGGAGGCAGAGCCAGCTTTGGGAGCTTCGCTTTTAACCGGCAGAGCGACGTAGCAGCATCCACTGCACTACCCACTTATGGTGGCTCAGACAGCTCCTAGCATGTCCGTGCCCGCCGTCCCCTGGCACAGCCTGGCCACAAACACTTTAAGCACTGACCGCATGCTCCGAGGAGGATGCCTTGGCTTCCACCTCCGCGGCAGCACGTCGCTCCGTAGGGCAGCAATGTCACTGAGGCCAGCGGCTTGCAGGCTTGGGTGACCTTGCGCCTCCCTAAGCAGTTACCTTTTCTGGGCCTTTGGCATGCTCTCAAGTGATCTTTCAGCCAGAATCTCCGCTGCCTAAAATAAATTTAGCAATATTCATTGCGGCATCCCTGTAGTTCTCTTTTGGGATACCTGACTCTTATCTCCCAACCTGGGCTGATGGAGGTTTTGGAATGTTTACCCTGGTGCTTCCTGGGCAGTGAGCTCCTGACCTGGCCCGAGGCCAGGGTGACTCACTTGGTGGTGTTATGAGGAAAGTCAGAATTTTAGGGAGTTTTCTTGCCTGTCCCTATACGCTAATGGTGTGTGTATCTGCTGTGCTGTTTAGCAGTGGCCTTGACAATGGTATTTTTACAAGGTGTTTCCTCCCCACCTCCTGAAAAAAATGATCCATTTAGGAAGAGGAGAAGCTGGAGCAAGGGGGTTTTCTCCTCTGACCTTTTTCAAGCTTTCGGCGTGGGGTCTGTGGCAGGAGGGGCCGGTGGTGAGGGACAGAGCTGTGAGGTAGCACACCCCCGGGAGCCGCTCTGCTCCGGTGCAAGCAAACACAAACGCTAAGGAGAAAAATGCCCGAAGACCCATGTACTGGCACCTCACCCTGCCTGGGCAGTGCATGTACATGCATGTTGCATTCCCAGCCTTCATCTTGAAGGCACAGCATATCCCCATCGAGCCTTTCCTCTGTATAAGCCCAGCCAGAAATAAGGAGAGTTGGCAGGACTGACGGACACAGCTTGGGGTTCAGGAGCAGCCACCACTTTGTGTTTGGCTCCTTAAAAGTTTTAGAAATACTTCTCTTTCTGAAAATTTTGAGTTATTTACTGTTCCTTAAAAAATGACATCTGATCTTCCCATGTGGTTAATAAAATTTGCTAACTATTTATTTAAAGTGCCCACCTAAGCAAAGTAGCATGTAATCACAGAGTTGCATTAACATAAAGCAATAAGCAACGTGAGCTTGTAAGGTCTCCCTTGAGCTACCCAGGACTCTCTCAGTTACCTCAGGCTCAGGTTCGTGGGGTGCACAGGAGCTCCTTCGTCCCACTCGACCCTGCAGCTGCTATGTCAAACACAACGCAAACCAGTAATGATGGGGGTCTTTGCCTCCCTGAGATCCACCGACACAGAAGATCACATCAGGATCCTTCCAGGGTGGCAACTACGCATGACTGCCCCCGTAACGGGCATGTTTTCCCTGCCAGGTACCCACTACTGGTCCTGGTAATCAAGAAAGTGAAACGCTGGATGGGTGCAGGGTATGGATACAGGCAATACCACCCCAAAGCTGCACCCTTCCAGAGACTAGCTGCTGCCTGTCTCTCCCAGCCAGAGCAATCCCACTTTGTTATCTTTCCATGGGAGGATGTGGAGAAGGGAGGGGGCTCAGCACAAAGCATGAGAAATCCAGCTCTGCACCTCTAAACCTCTTTGGCCGATGCTCCTCAGCATGTATCTGTGCTCCATCTTTTCACTTGCTGACTGTTCAATGGGCCACAAACGGTTAATATTTTGTGCATGCCTGGTCACAGGATGCCTGCAGCACCACAGTTTTCCCTTACTCTGTGTCAGCCAAAGACCTGAAGTTTTCTTATTTTACCTCCTTCATGTTTGTCTGTTGGGCTTGTTAAGTTCTTGGAGGGAAGTGTGAAAACTTGTCCCCAGGCTCCCCCTTTACCCTGGGAAGCACATCCCAGCGACCTGTGGAGCAGCCAAAGCGGGTTCGGGATGCCCTCAGTGCTCACAAAGACACCCTTGGTCCTTGTCGCCCCACAGCAAGTGCTGGTGGGGGGACATCACTGGCACGGCTGGGGGAGCTGGCGCAGGAGCTGCGTGGCCAGGCTGGGTTATAGCAGCGCTGGGCGTCATGCGGAGCAGCGAGGCCCTGGGATTGCCTGATGACAGAGCTGAATAAATCACTGAGCAGAGGCACACAGTGGAGGGTGTGGTGGACCCCTGGGAGCTTTTTCACCCCATTCCCCTGGAGGTCCTGTGAAGCCATGTGGAGGGGGGTATGGTGTTTATGGAGGCATATCCACTGGCTTGCTGGAGCTCAGGGCACAAATACTGTCTCCAGCCAGAGCAGCGAACGTTGCCACATGCCCATTCCACCTGGTTTAAACTCAGATTTCCCCCTCAAGCTGAATTTCATGCCACTCTGGAGCTCTTGGCAGCTTTGCAAATGTTGCTGCCTGAATTTCACTTCCCTGCTGGGAGACTAAGCTCCCAGTTCTCCCAGTAAGATACAGGTTTGAACCCAGGTCATATTTCTGCTGTTCTCCATCAGCATCACAGCTGTTTGTTTGCTCCAAACATGAAGATATTTTTGTAAGAGCAAAAGCATGAATTATTTCAAACTTGCCTCAGGATAAATTTTCAAGGGTACTGCGGAGACTGTTTCCACAACAAAAGAGGAGCTCTTCTCCTGCTGAATGGTTCATGCTACTTTCATGAATGCTAGAAAAGAGGCTGCCTTTTTAAAAATGTCAGCAGATACCTGGAATGGGAACTCGTTCCCATTAAATCCTTTGGAAGATATTGTTGTTATTGACGTTGTCTAAGCTGACCGAAAGTTCAGTTCGTCAATTTTTATTAGACCTTGGTTTTAGGTATAGGCAATTGCTTTACAAGGTATCAGATAGGATCTCTGCTGTGTTTGTAATGCCTGTTGCTCTGATTCTTACCTGTTGGGAAATGGCTTTGGAGGAGCACAGCCACATCTTGTAGCTGTTTACATCACATTTCTGACAGAGCTCCACCCTGCTTTCCCCATTTTTACTTTGTTTTTCATGAATAAAGGTCATGGCATTGGCATCACAAAAAATATTGTTGCTGTAGAAGGAATTCAGCTGTCCCCTCTGGGTTATAAAACAAATCACATGACAGGACAGTACTGCACTCAGACATCGGCAGGGCAGAAATCAGAGATGGAAGAGAAGACTAAGACCCATGGAGATCTTTGCAGACCTCCAACATCCCACAAGTCAGCTGCCTCCCTGCCTGCACAGAGCGGCTGCATACTGCATAGTCCCAAATATTTTGCCAAACATAGCTTTAAACGTACCCCAGCTGCCCGCAGCAGGTCGGCTGTGGGTACCTGCCTCCCAGGCCAACAGGTCACGCTGCTGGAATTTGTTTTCTAACAGTCAAAGGGCGTTGTCTTTGCATTGATGTCACGCCATTATTCCAACACTTTCCTGCAACTGTTCTTGGGCCAGGGGACGTGGTTACAAGACCTCTGCTCCCCCTTTGGTGTGCTGGGCAAGGAAGTGCTGGGGTGAGGGCACCTTAGTGCCAGAAACTAGTTTAAGTTACTGGCTTGCGTGGGACTCTGACCTGGTTGTACTCCAGCTACACAATACATTTTTTTGGCCATGTTGTATCTAGATCAGGGAACAAATGTATAGTAACTACGTCCCTCGACTCAGCTATAAAGGTGATGAGATCTTTCCCATATTTCTGTATAAACATCCACACTGACCTTCATGTTCATGGTCGTGTCAAAATCACCACTTGTCTTTTGGTTCAAAAGTCATTCTTCTCATCTTTTGTTATGGGTGAGTCTCTCAGGCTCTCTGATGTTTTCTCTTCCTTTCAGTCTGCCAATACTTTCTAGCAAGGTGGTATTATTAACTAACTGCAATATTCCAGGAGTAATTTCATCATCGGTCCTTGCAGAAACATGGCCACAAGATTATGGTGCAAGTTTGTGTGATTCTCTCGGGATATACCAAAATCTGAATTGTTCTGAGAATATGAGGGGAAACCAGCGGATGTTGCCGTATTATTGTTACAGCCAAGGACATGCGACAGCCAACAAGCAAAAGCTCAACATCAAAAGCACTGGGAACACTACTCAAGCAATCCCCAATTCACAGAATTCAGTAGGAAGTGTACTGGAAAAGAAACTCCAGGTTAAGCAGATCTTGAGCATTCCTTCCAAAGACCACAACAATACCACTGAGCAGTATATCAAATTCTACAGAAATAGTTGGGGATTTTATTAGTAAACAGGCTAGATGTGAATTCCTTGGTTTTTCTTGGCCAAAGTCTGACAGAAGATATGTTTGAAACAGAATTAACTGAATAATAATGAATACTTGTTTTTACAGGGTATTTTAGCTTAATCCAGAAATCATAATTTAAGGAGTGCAGACCTTCCTTGCTGCAAAGACCTCAGGATTCATGTGGCAATAGCCAGTAATCAGATAAAGTAATTAATAAAGTATTTCATCATTAGAAAAATTTCCAACACCGGAAGATTTTGCAAATCACCCAGCAGGTTTTGCACATCCTCTGGCATTTGAAATTTTGTCAGTATTGAAAACCAAATGAATAGTGAATACAAGTACGAGGCTTAAAACAATGTCACACAGGCTCAGTGTGCACATAAACAGTATTTTAAGGGAGTTGTTCAAATTTCAAAAAAACCTGTTTCTTCTGTTTATGAAGCAGTCTCCTCTTGATTATGGACAGAGTAAAAGTGGCCTCAGAAATAAAGAGGTTTTTATAAGACCATCACACTCCTATTTTCCCTTAGCATTGACCAAGAAGTGGTTGAAGTTACATCCCCATTTAAGGTTTCCACACCTCTTAGTACTTTGCATTGTATTTCCTCTGCCAAGTTTCATAACTTCTGCTGCCCCTGTGGGCCTGGGAGGCCTGCAGAGCATATCTACCCTCTATAGGAAGTGGTTTTGGTGTTGCTCTAGCAACCTAAATCAGTAGTAAGCGGAGGTGCTGCTCAGCGGAGAAACAACATCAAATTCTTGCCTGTACGTACTCATAATTATTAAGAGTGGAGGCAGCAGTTAGATGGTGAGGCCTAACACCCTTCGGGGAAGTGGCAATTCCATCTCTTTTATTCCTCCCCTATGTTCTAATTTGATAAAATTTCTAGTCCTAGTGCTGGTTGTTGCAGTGCAGTCTCGATGATGAGGGAACTGTTCTTTCCTTTGCTCACACCATCCCCAGACATGAACTGAGAGTGGATAACAAATCCTTTCTGACTCTGTGGTAACGTAAAGGAAGCAGGATCTCACCCACTGGAGAATCCAGGTCCTCTTTTACTTTACTCCAGAGCTAACTGCATTTGGGAGACAGTAATTAATCCTCCTTTTTTTTTTTTTCTTTTTAAATTTTTTTTAACCTGAAGCTCCTTTAATTCACCCTTGTAAAACATTTGGGGATGATCTGATGAAAAGCCCTAAAGAAACACAAGGTTTCCCTACTACTTGGGTCTCAAAGCTAAGGCTCAAGCTCTGGAAAGAGAAGCGTGCTTAGAACAAAGAGGTTTTGAACACAGAAACAAAGCATGGCAATGCACACTGACAAACGTTCATCTGCCTGCTGCCATTTACATTTCTCAAATACACATGGAGTATTGTTAAGGACCTTGGCTACTTTTGTCTGTCATGAAGCCAAGTCTATTTAAGCTTTCTTCAAAACTAGTCCCTGCTGCCACTAAGGTATTTCTTGCTGTTGCTTTTGTTGCCATTCATCTTTGAATTATTTCCAGTCTGCAAGCATCTTTCTGGTACCAAAACTGAACAGAATATTTCAGGCAGTCATGTAAAGGCATTGAAATAAAGTCTAAACCACCATCCTCCATGACTTTTACATAGCCAATCTATATTTCAGACCTTGTTGTAGGTCTACACAAGAAAAGTTTTGCCATCTTTGATTGGGTTTGGTTGTTTTTTTCCCCTTTGGTTTTGATTTCTTCCAGTTTTCTGGATAGATTTCACACAGCTTGCCACCACAGCTCTACTGGACAATAAAAAAATGTATGGGAAATCCTCCAAAGTATGTGTTTGCAAGGAGTGCTATGCCAGGAACATCATTACTGGAGTCCCAGTAACTAATCCAGAACTGATGCCATAACTTTTATGTGTACCAGGGGCACTGAAACCCATGCTGAAATACTTGGCAAGTCTTCCCTTAAATTAGGATATATTCTATTGATATTGGCTGTGATCAACCACAACATTCTTTGGTTTTGAGGTAGTATTTCTGAAGGGGGAGGGTTGGCGATGCCAGTTCTTGTCATATGTTTTCCTGTCTCACCCTATCTCCAAGCCCAGCTAATCTGATGGTATCCAACTGTCCTAATGAGCTGCATCTACTTCTAGACTGAAGTGTTGACAGCTGCCTGTCCTATTGCCAACAAAAACTTCTGAGACGACTGTATCTCATTTCTGCAAGTATGCAAATTGCTTAGTTTCCAGCCCAAATATGAGACATAATGATACTTCTTTTCATTGATCCAGGTCTAAAAAAAAGGTGTGTCAAGAATGCACTCAATCATTTCCTCACGTGCAGTTTAATCCCTCAACTGGAAATGAAGTTTTTGTGTACTTGTTACAGAGGAGAAACCAAGAGCTCCTGTCCCTTACAGCAGGAGGCACAGTCACGCGGGCTAAGGTCAGTGAGAAGGACGTGTTCCTCCAATTAATGTTGGCATGTGTTTACTTATATCTTTATACATTGGTAATTCTTCCATTTGCTGCTCTTGGGTTCAGAGCACATGGCAATAGCTTCGGCTTGTTCTTATTCAGATAAGGTTTAACACCCCTAAATCTTCATCAAGACCCAGCCCATGTCATGCACATGGGATTCACTTTCTTCGTCACAGATAAGACCTGAAGCTGATGGACTCAAAGGCTCATCAGCCTTTCCTCCCCCTGAACTGCAAGTACAGAGCACTGAAACTGGGTAATATGTGAGCAGATAAGACCAGGCTCCCAACAAGTCATTAAAAACTAGTCACAGCCTTCTAGAGAGAAAGCTATCTAAAGTAGAGACTGAATTTGTCAGATAAATTTTGTTTTGAGTGACTTCAGAGCCCACAGGAACAGTGTACAACAATCCCCAAAGATGGAGAAGAGATACAGAGAAACACTGATCTTGATCCAAATGTGATCAAAATAAATAGATGCAACACCTCTAATGAGAGCCGATAGTTTTCCTTGTCAACAGAAAAACTCATATCTACCCTCTGACCCTCATAACTTTTACAACTTCCCAGATTCCAGAAATCATGGAAAACACTACTGAGCCAGGGGACAAGGAGCAAAAAAACTAGGGGAAGCACATCTAGTCCCAGCAGTCTCCTGCATCAGCCCAGATCATCGGCATGGCCTCTCCCATGCCAGCCTTTCCCACTCTGTTTTCACAGCTGAAGGTAGGACCCATTTCTTCAATTCAGTGTTTCCTCAGTAAGTTCCTTGCACACATACAAGCACAAAAACTCAAGACTTATTAAGATCAGGCTGGGAAGGAAGCAAGTTTGTTATTGTTCTAGAGTTTTTCTTTTTTTTTTTTCTTTTTTTTTCTTAATTCTTGGGATGTGCTCAAACATTACAACTGTGGAGACCATATAAGTAGCTAGATTAGAGCAACAGACATAACAGTGGTATTGGATACAGAAATAGCAGCCATTGCCAGTTCCATGGAAAGAGAGAACAAATGAATAAACATTGATCATAACGTCTGAAACCACCAGGCTTGGAAAAGCCTCTTTATTTTAGGAATAATCCACTGAAAGGTGCCAGGGCTAGATCTGACCAGCTCTGACTTTTTCACAGGAGTATAACTGCCATTGAGGAAGAAAAGGATGTTTGAGGATGGATAAATCCAGAAATCTTCTATGCCATCATCTTTTAGTCACTAAGCTCTAGGGACAAATACAAGGGTTTGTTTGTTTGTTTGGTAGGGCTTATTTTTGTTTTTCTTTTAAATCTGTAGTTTTTTCCTAAGCATTTTTTCCCAGATGTTTTTCATGCTGAAAAAAATTGCATGCAGTCCAAGGATGATGTACAAATTGAATGCAAAGGCAAGCAAATAATCCAAATAGGTCTATGTCTCAATATCTGTTGAGTACAAGATGGTCTCACTTCTGCAGGACCTCCTCCCCTATTAGCAGATCTAACACACCATCGAGAATCAGGCAAGCAAGAATCCAGAAAGAATTGGTAAGCAAGTTGACTGAGTGTCAGTGCCACTACTCTATGGGGCTGGAAAGGTATTTTCAGTGTCTGTGTTATTTAGGAAGATGTTTCTGAAGGAACACAGGCTGTGCTATTCGGGGCAGGGCTGGGGGAGGAATTGGCTTCTTTAAGATTATTGAAAACTTACTAAATAAGCAGCTTTCTGTATTTCCTCACAGCTGGAGACTAACCACTGCAACACGATTAGAAAAGCTGGAGGCTGAAAGGAGAGAAATTCTCAGTTTCTTGTGTTATAGCTGGTGTGTGCAAAACACGTCTGGGTTCCGTGAAGTGCAAGATACTGAATGTCTCTGTCCGCCTTAGCAATATTTTGAACTTTACATTGAGCTGAGTGCTCACATTCTGGAAGGTGGCATAGGGAGGCAAATCCCTTGGGACATCCTTGGTATCAAATTCTTTGAGGATACTTGAGTAGACTGTGCAATGGGATCACCTAATGTGTCACAGCCAGGTGACATTTACCTTCTATAGAGCACCAAGAAGACCACACATTATGAAACAGCAGAACTTTGGTTTCCTCAGCAAAAGACAAGTACTAAAAAATAAATCCAAGCATAACTTCAATGCAGTTTTCAGAGGCTTGAGATACTGATTCAAGACAGGGATGCCTGAAATACACATCAGGGGTGAAATGCTGGCACCATGAAAATCAGCAAGAAAATCTCCTAGTGACTGCATTGGGACTGTATCCATACAGTTTATCCAGACAAAGATAGTATAAACACCAGAGGCTCAATTGTCCCTGAGCTAACAGTGCTCAGTTGTTTAAGCGCAGGAAACGGCCCACCCTTTTCCCACCTTTGTACACCCAGGCAGGGGTCAGACACAGTGTAGCTGCCATAAGGACAAGGCTGATCCAAGTTAATGTCTGGCATAGGGTGATGGAGGCAGGGAGATGGCAGAGCCGCTGCCCTGGAGCTCTTCGAACGATTGCAGAGGTGGCCACAAATGGGGCAAATGTATGGTCAATCTGTGAAGATGTCGTGTGTCCAAGCAGATACATTCCCACCAGTTGTCTTGGAGAAACTGCCTTAAACCACTGCTCAAGACACAGTTTTCTTCTTAGAGTGTAGAGTCCATACTCAGGTGAAAGAAAGATTTCAACAATTGCCTTTTTAAGGAGAAGAAGTCCAAGAGAGCAAAAGTACTGTTGTCATTGACACAACACATCCCACCTCCTTACAGTATCTTTTGCCACCGTAACAGCATCCTCAAATTGTTTTAAATTCAGGACTGAGGTGACTTCATCCTTCACGTACATTATCTGAGTGAGTACATACTTCTCTCATTCTTTGTGTTTGTCTTGATTATTCACCTTTGGTAATGGAACATACAGCAGGAGAGGGAAGGCGGCAGTTCACTGCCAGGGAGCCCCTCCGCAGGCAAAATTGAATGCAGGTACAAAAAATAAAAAACCGTGATGGAAGAGGAAACTATCTTTTCATTTTTTCTTAAAAACTCAAGGCAAAATAATTGCCCAGTCCTCTACAGGAGCTCTCCACAGATTTAGCATTGTGAAGCCCTCATCTCGGGAGTAGCTGGAGAGGGCACCAGAGCTGGATTTCCATGCTACATAGATATGCACATATTTAATCCGGTTGTGGTTTTCTTAATATGCAGAGATCCTAAAGTCAGCTCTGATTTGACTCATCAGTTCCAGCTAATTTTCAAGCTAAGGGCTCTAATATCCCGACTGAAGAGCATCTGGGCAAATTTAGCTCCAACCAATTTGCCTCTAGAACATCCTTTGAATACATTTGCATAGTCTGTGTTCACAAAGCTACAGAAAACATGCCTTGCCAGCTGCTGGCCGGGCCTCTCAGCCTGGCATGCTGCTGTCGCTGCTGAATATCTGCTAACGCCTTCCCAAAGTACTTACAGTCATTCACCTTTTCCTTAGCTGACACTAAGCGTACCCCTGTATAATGGCGTGCAACAACTGTTTAACCGCTGGACAGGCAGCGGGCAGGCAGGGGGCTCATTGCCCGACGTCACTGTGCCGCAACCTTGACCTAACGATAGGATATCTGAGAGCATGAACGTGGAGCAATCGCTGCCACCCCGTCTTGGCTTTCCCCCTGCAGAGCAATGCCAAATTTGATAGTCTCTTTGGTGATCCAGGCATGTGCCCATTAAGACAAGTTTATTTTGAAGCGGTCAGGGAGCAGCTGATGGGTGGTGGGAAACTTTTAGCATTCCCAAAACAGGCAGTGTTTGAATGAACAATCTACAGATGCAAACATCAGCAGATGCATTTGCATCTGTGCACCTAGACCTGTGCTAGAGTCTTCGTGAACTTTGAGTACTTGCTGTTTGGTGCCTAATTATAGTCCCTATAGCAGTTCATTACTTACAGCACGTTGGGATTTAGGGATCCTGGTCAGATTTGGAGTCCCGTTGCGCCAGGCGCTGCACAAATACAAATGCCGGTTCTGGTCGATCATCCACGCCAAGGCCCTGCAAACTCTTACCCATGTGCTGAACTTTCTGTACAGCTGTAACTTCACTTGGTTCAGTCTGATCTGTGCAGATATGCAGTTCTATTGTGTTCTAGTTCATTATCTATTTAACACCTATTGAACTCTCTGCAACTGCTTAAAAGCATAAAGTAAATCATGCGCATAAATGTTTGTAGAATGTGGGGCTTAATAAAGATCAGCAGCAATATAGGCAGAGGAAAGCTTGAGAGAGAGGGAAGATAAAAGTAACCATAAAGGGAACTTGTGATTACACAGACTAGCTACATACATAATTCGTGGGCTTTGTGGTTTGGGAATTCTGTTTGTTTGCTTAATGTAAATGAGCAAGAGAATTTAAAGAATCTCTGCCACCTACTGAAGCTGAGAACTGAAATGTTGTAGGCCTCACCCAGTGCATTTGTAAGTCCTTCGTTTTTCAGCAAAACACTTGGCCACATTTTGCACTCTAAGAGGAGAATACCAAATAGCATTTTTTCTGCAAGAACCGGGGGCCGCTTGCCCACAAAGTGCAAACCCAAATAAACATGCTGTCCCCCAAATACTCCTGCACAACGAACATAAGGAGGGAGGACTCCTGTGAGGTTTGGGGGTGTTTTTTCTTTCAATATTTGTGAACTCTTTTCTGTGTTACTTGACTAGCTCTAACCAAAAGCCACCTTTGGGAATGTTCTGTATTCAGAGTCTAATTTAGATGTACCCAATTTAGATGCAAGTTCTCACCATGCATCACTTTGAGAACAAGTTTCTTTGTAAGCTGTTGACAGAAAATGTTTATAGTCCTATTATACTCGAGTAAAAAATGCGAACTGAGTAATAGATGTAATATCTTTTCCTTCGGTTTACTGGAGTTTATTTCCCTGTTGTGCAAAGTTTTGTCCAGATTTCTTGAACAAATTCACTTTGTCTTGACTCATGCTTTTTGTTCTCCATAAACAGTTTAATAAGCTGAAGTTTGGAGAGTTTGCAGAGTGTGTCTGTTTTGGAGTGACAATATTTCCAGGGAACCAGGATTCCTAAAACCAATTATGTTAATCAGAAATGTGGTGTAACTCCTCTGCTTTGAGAGCACTGAGATAACAGGTCACCTTTAACTTACTGACACACTTTGAATTTTGACTACTGAATACTTGCAACAATCTACGCATCGAGTATCAGCTCTTTGTAGCACTTGGCAAACAGAATAAAAAGTGTGAAACTCTGAATGATTTTTTATCAGCTCTCTGCAGGTCTAAAAGTCTTATTTAACAAAGAGTTTCTATACTTGCTGAAATTAAGCGTACACTGAAGATAAGCGTAAGCCTGAAAGCTTTGCTGAATTCATACTCGGTTAGGTACGTTTTTACAGATTTTGCTTAATCTGGGCCACAGCTAACAGCTAAGTAGTGATACTGAGAGTAACAACCGGGACTCCAGGGAGGGTGTGGATGCTATTTTTGACCCACTCAAACTGATTCAAGTTTTGTGTCAGTTACAACATACTACAAAGATACAGAGGCTCTACAAACAGGCCCAAGTTACCTTCTTAGGTTAATGACACCTCAACTTTCTTATAGGTCTCCAGAGCCCTTTAGCTTTTTACCTTGCCTGGTGGCTTTCTTTTCACCCCAGAGTGCCAACTCGGCTGATCTCATCGAGTATCAATACGTGAAAGGAACAAGACTTCCCTTTAACACGAGTCTTGTTTGCTCTTCCTGGCATTGGATCATTATTACGTCTGCAGGGAGGGTTAGCTTTTAATCTGCGTGTTATTGTAACATGTCTCCATCAAGATAGAGGCATGCCCCAGCAGGACAAGGTGCTGTGAAAGTTCAGGTTGTTGCTGTTAGCTTCGAGCAAAGAAAATTATTTTTCAGCCACCCATGTTGAGCTGCCAGTGGCCAACATGAAAACCTTTTGTCAAACAAAAGCTACTGGACCTTTTATATTTACAACACCTGAGATGCAGCCCAGCCAGACCAAATCAAAGGCCAAATCTTGAATTTCCTGATGAAGGCTTGACCCTGTTAAGCTTGAGTTGCCTAAGAAATCTTCCTTCGTGATATTAATCCTATTGATCTGAACACAAACCCAATCCTTTCCCTACTGAAATTCCCCCTGAATAGAGTGAGGAGAAGCCAAAACTTGAGGATTACACCAGTGAAAGAGCATGCTACGAGCGGGCATTACAGGCTTTGGGAGGAACAGAACAGAACACAGTATGTGATTATAAATCACAGGATCATGCTCTTACACCACACACTGGGTCCTTACAAACTTCCCTCTGCAATGAGTGGGCAGGAGGCTGTCAAGGCTGTCAATGGTGTACTGCAATACACCTTTGCCCTAACTTTGGTCCGTGGTTCTCCCAGCATACCTGCCTGTGGATAAACCATGCTTTCCAAATGCTTTTATGACCTTCGCATACAGACCTTGCTCTTTCCAACAAAAGCAAATGAAGCTCTCGGCTCACGAGGAAAGACATTTAGATTATGACAACCTGCTGACACACATGATAAAAGTGTTTTTTTTTCAACTCAAAATAGCCAGAATACCCCTATGAAATATTCTTTCTCACACGACACGCTGTTTTCTCATTATGTGTGTTGACATTTTTCAAACTGACCTCAGCTAGATATTTTGTTCCGGAGTCCCCATTTAGTGGAACATTTAAACAATAACACTTTGAAGCATGCTCAGTCTCTCTTTTGAAGTCCATTCAGGCTCTGCCCTAGGGTCAGCAGGCGCATTCCAGCAATGATGCACGGACCATCTGCTGTACAAGTTTAAATCCCACTGGTCCTATACCTAGAGGTACTAACATGTTGCATAACTCGCACTGAAAAACAGCCTGTCAGTTCAGACCAGGTTTGGATTTATTCCTATAGTTCTCTTGTCCTCCCGCTGGAGGGCCTGCACACAGTAACCTTTGAGTGTGGTTTCTGGGGACTACAAATTAATGAGATAAATAGTAAGAAATGGCATTAAGTTCTTGCATTCAAAACCTTTATTTTCCTTTGCCTAGCTACACTCTGGATCTGTGATTCCCAGAGCTCGCTGTCTGACATCTCATTTAGGTGACTTCCTATTCCAGACTTCTCACTTAGGTGGGCTCTGGCTAAATTTTACCCTTATTTAGGTAAAATAGCTTGGTCCGTAGCTGAACGAGGGAAAACCAGGATGGTGCTATATGAAGGGTGAATTTTACAAGACACTGTCAATGATTCAGATGACCAGTGACCATTTACTTGGGTAGGAATCTGGCATCAAAAACACAACAAAAATCTCTGCCAAAATATGCCTTTGTCTATATATTTTATCCATTGTACTTTAATGTTAACTAGTCATTATTAAACTTAACAATGCATTGGCTAAGGTTAATGCATTTCAGACCCAAGCTCTGTTGGTCTTATTGATGCTATGTAAACATAGAGGAAGGAGTGGTCCCTGCCCTTGGGAGTTTAAAATCTAAACTTGGACAATACACTTCAAACATATGGTATATCCTGCAGGCTGAATTACCAAACTTCAATCAGCATTAGCCTTAACAATTAATTTATGTTGCACATATGTTCTGCATTTGGGGGCATTAGCCCTGATGGGCCCCTTGAAGGAAATGTGAGTGTCCGTACACGCTGACCTTTTAATGACGGCAGAAGGACACGGCAACAAGCAGGAGGCGGCCAGTCAAGACCTGTGGGATGGAGCATGGTACGAGGGTAAGCATGGTAGAGGGACATAAATAGGGTAGAAAAAAGGGAGATTTGGAAGTCTTGTAGTGTAAGCAAAGGATAAGAGCTATGGCAGAGCAAGTTTTTCAAAGCAGCTCTAGCACTAGTTGAGCACCGAAATAAGTGGGCACATTTCCACTTTTGAGTATCTGTCACTTATTTAGATGCCTCCTTGAAAACTGAGCTCTCCGGAAAATCTGTCCTCAAGGGTGGGTGCTGAGCACTAGACAATCTGGCCTGTTCGTTTTCTCAGTATGTGGTTCATCTGTTCGAAGGAACAAGTCCTACTGGAAATGTGAAAAAAAAAAAAAGGCAGAAAGAAGTGTTGGGTACAGAAAAGCACACAAGCTGCCTCATGGACTAATGATCAAGAAAGGCAGAACAAGCAAAATTTCATAAACCTGATGAAGTCAAATGTCTAGCCACCAGGGTCCCTTATAAACACTGCAGTAGTCCAGGAAAGATGGTGGACGTGGGCTAAAGCACTGAGTAGGAGTTAGAAGATAAGAATTAGCTGATTTACTTCATCTCCCTGCTCAAAATGTTCTTATCGGAAAGGAAAGGGGAACAGGAATATCTGCCCCACTACGCTACAGGAGAAAGCTGTAAACATTAGTTAGGGTCAAAATATGGCCTCAGATGGAAGCAGCAGCCCATGGGGATGAAGGGAGGTCCTCTGAAACTTTCTGCCTCCACAAAACAGAGTTGAAAATAGCTTAATAGAGCATGAAGGGACAAAAAGCTGAAGAGCAAAATGTGGGACATGCTCCCGTGTACGCAGAAATCCAACCCCCATCTGTGGAGGAGTATAAATCCCCTGTTCATTAGCCATGCCTCACCATGGACTGTGATGTAGCACTAGTGGTAGCCAGTCAACCTTTTAGTTAGACCTTCTCAGCCCTTACCGTCATCTCTGATCTCTGTGAACCAAAGGGGTCACCTTTTGCATAACGCACCTTTCTCTTTGTGTCACCTCCAAACTTGTGCTTGCGTCTCCCTGGTGAGATCCTGTAAGAGGATTGGGTGGGCCAGGAAGGAGCAACTCCATTGTTTGAGTACAAAAAGTCGCGTTCATTAAGAGGCAAGCATCTTAGAACCAGTCATGGAAAAAAACAACAGTGGATTTGCCATTAAATCGGATATTCTTGCAGGTTCTCCTTAGCACAACTCCCTGTTAAGCTAACAGAAGCAACTGAGAGACCTGCCCAGTAATTCCTGAGTTCCAGTCCCAGCTCCGACATCAACTCTGAAGCCAACATAATCCTCTTGTTCCCTACAATAAAGTCTCAATCTTCCACTGTCATAACTCAGGCTAACTCACGTAAGTTAGTGTTACTCCATTTGAAGATTCGGTTCAGAAATTAGGGCACCACGGGGTGGGGTCCTGCAGAAATACCCAGGAAAATCTGGTCCCCAGAGAAGTTTACACTCCAAAACAGCAAGATGTGGACTTGTGAGCTGCTCTCATGACATTTTAGGCCCACAGAGTAGTTACCTCCTGACAGAACCTATTCCTCTGAGATCCAGGATTATGAGTGACGGATATCTCTCACAATAATTAACCATCTTCAGTTGCTGCTGCCAGAGAAGGGAAGGAGCTTTGCAGTGCCCACTGCACAGCCATAGATTAACTCTAGAAAGCTGCCAGAGACTTGCTTCGCTCTTGATCCAGTTCAAAGGGGCCAGGTCAGGAGCTGGTAGTTACCCCAAATTTAAACAAGGTTCCCTGTTCACTTCTATTGCCATTTTCTAGTTACATTTACACTCCTCCTGGTAAAAAGCAAACATTTTCTTGGAAACAGTCTCATTTCTTATGCCAGTGGCAAAATAAAGCCCAGCTCATCATAGATGTGTCCTTTCCAAAGAATTACCACAAAAATGTCTGAAACCCTGTAAAGGCTGTTAATGACTCTAAATCTCCATAGGGCTTTTTTCCCCCTTCCTCTTCGCTCTTTTTTCCTTGCACTGACGAGCTGGTGAGTTGGGAATGGTTTAAAATACCACAATAGCCATGGCAGGACATCAAGAAAGAAAAGGGAACAGGATTTTGAAATACTTTGTGTAAGGCTCCAAGCACTTGAGTTGGTTCTTAACAGACTGGACTTTACCACACAGCAGTCAGATGATCTCTGCAGCTTTGGGAAATAGGAGAAACTCTGGAGAAGGGTGGGGGGGAAACAGTCTCTGCCACATTGGTCTTTATTGTCTTATGGATTTTATCACAGTATTGTTCTTTATTTCCTGCTATTTATAGGCTCTCATGTTTTGTGCTGCTTTCATGTTTGTGTTATCTGCCTTCCCACGACATGTTTCACCCCAGCCATTGCCTACAGCTGGATCCATAAAGGCCAGACCAATGGTTTTGAATGGCACATCAAGGCTCATCTTCTTTCTCCAGGCAATGCACGCAAATTGCCCTTTTCTGAAGCACTAAGCAACCCAAGATGGGTGATTTACACAGTGGTGGTTGCCCTGCACACTCTTGAGTAAAGGAGCTGAGGAGTTTGCCACTGGGCTTTTGGGTATCAAGCGATGACGTTCTTTAAAAGCTGCAGCCAGCGATGCTGGGGCTTTTTGCTCTGAAGTCCATGCTTTACAGCCGATTTAAACAATCAACCCCTCTGTGCATGACTTGATGATAACCACTCTGAAAACTTCACCTGAATTATTTTATAGCTCTCATCTTTGTGCAAGGTACTGCAGAGAAAGCATGCTACGGGGGCTGTTCTTGTCCTAATTTCCTGTAACTTAGGGATGTAACTCCACTGACCTGAACTAGCAGAAGTGTAGTTAGTTCTGGTTTGAACCTGACAACGAGGTTTGTAAAAGTCAGGTCCCTACCCTAGTAAACTCACTGCCTAAAAGGTGGCTCCAATAGGCTGTGGGGCTAGAAATAAAAATGAGAGAGGTGCAAAATAACGCTGAAATCACTGAAGTCAGTGATTTAATCCTATCAGCATCCTTATACCTCATGCCACAGCAGTTTCCAGGCAGCCAAAACAGCAACTCCAGGCACAAAGCAGAAACCAGGCTGCTGGTTAGATGAGCTGGAACTGAGGGATTTACCCCCAGCAACGGTCCCTTTCCTGCACTTAGTGGGTGGCCGCAAGCCTCTCGCATCCATCCACAGCTTGCATCACTTCTCCTCGTGTGTGGAGAAGCCTGCCTTGGAAGAGACCATGCGGCTCAATGCCAGTACCAACAGGGGAAAACCGCTCACCTAAACAGAGGAACAGGGAGTCCTGCTTTGGGACCCTTTCGCAATAAGTATCCAGCAGCAGCACTGCTATGTGCTGCTGGAGAATTACAAAGAAAATGAAACACTTGCTTAGAGACGGAGCCAGGCTTGGCCAGCTTTTGATTATGGGATTTTTGGCAAGTTGCTTCCTACTCTTTTACCTGTGAGTCTGTGCAAAAGGGCCTCAGAACATCATTCTTCAGTGTTACAGAGCAGCATAAAGGCACCTGTATGTCAATGAGAGTCATTCTGATTTGCCTCAAATTGTGCCTTTTCTGGGAACATCACTTGGAAGAAGAGGCAGAGTTTTCTGTAAGCCCTGTGAAGTGCAGATTTCTTATTCAGACAGTTTGACACAGGTTTCTGTAGTTATCCTTGACTCTCTACAGCAGCCAAACTGAAAGAGGAGACACAGTGGAAATAGAAAGCACCTACGATGCACCAGACTAAGCAAAGATAAAGTGCAGTGCAAGGAGAATTAAAAGGCCACGTGCATGCTCACGTTGGTGAGTCCCGGGATTCTTTCTAAGGTTATGCCAAGAAGCAAATTTATTTCAAGTCAAGAACATCTCTAAAGCAAACACCTTGTCTCCCAGGTATCAGAGAGTCCTGAAAGCTGCCATTTGGAATTTTTAGCAACCATCACAGTGAAATCATCCATTTTTTCACATTCAGACAATATGGGGAAAACTATGCGGCAATCCTTTTTTAGGGTGGAAGAAAAAAATATGCTGCTAAGAACTCCACAGTGCTGGAAACCAAAGGCCGGACTAACTCTCATCCTATCTGAGAAACAATTAAAAGTGTGAAACCAAAGATTTCCAGCAGAGACTGCTACAGAGGCTTAAAAGATAGTGGCTCTAAAGCAACTGCTGTAAAAATAGAGCCCTGGCCCTCCCGAAAAGTGCCAAGTGCTTCCATGTCCATGGGAATCAGTGTGAATAGGGGATGTCACCTCTCTCAATGCCAGCAGTTACATTCTCCTTCTGCCCTTTGTTTTGGTTGATGAAAATCCGACTGTTTCAGCTCAGTGGCTGGTACAAGCCAACTCCTGTTTACCTCCCGAGACGCGCTTTTCAGTGTGTCATTAGATGCTCTCTCGGCCACCATCTAAGGCGCATTGACAGGTTGCGGTAGTTTTCCAGTCAGTCTCTGAAATGGTTATTCACACTTTTATCACGGCAAGATTAGATTATTGTAATTCTTTATTGGCCAGCTTCCCAAAGCGGGCTCTGCACAAACTCCAGATGGTGTGAAATGTGGCCGGCAGGATTTGAGTTAAGAAGGGACAGTATCATCCGTTCTGTTAAAACCTCTACCTTGGCAACTGGTTAGGCAGCAAGTTGATTTCAAAACCATCCTTTTCTCCTCTGTGCATAGCTGAGGTCAGGTCTCTGTCAGCAATCTTATGATTCGTTATGGTCTGGAGTACGTTACCTGGGCCCACACTACCTGGTAAATAATTCTCCGAGAAGTGATTTCAAGAGGTGAAGGTTGTTTAACCCTGATTTCCATCTGCTTGTTCTCCTCTAAAGCCTGTGAAAAAGCTAGGCGGGATAGTGCAATTACACCCTTCGCAAACATTAGACAAGGGTGTCAAGGAGCAACAGGCTCTCCTGCTCTTACTGCATCAAAGCTGCACCTTGAAGAACCCCCCCTCCACGAGCAACTGCCTGCTGTCATGAGGGAGCAAACCATAGTCCTTCTCTGGGCATGGCTGGGGAGAAACGGCCATGCCACGAAGGAGGGTGCCAGCCCACAGTCCCCATCTGCCAGCCTGATCCCACAGAGGCAGTCATCCAAACGCAGCACATCCCCACAGGTCGTCTAAGTTGCAGCTGGCGGATCTCACCCCTTCTAACCCCAGCGTGAGCCACCAAGGAGACACCTGGGCAGTGTCGGGGCTCCTTGCTCCTGCTTTTAGCCCTGCAGGGCCTCATCAGAAAACACGGACTGCTGGTACTTGTTCTTATGTGCCATCTTCCACTTGTGTAAACAGTGGCTGCACAAACAATTGATAGGATAATAACTGGCTTCATACAGACCAGTACAAATAAAACCTTCCGGTGTTTTGGGCTTTTGTCTTCTTAGAACTTTCTTTTTCTGGAAGAGCACAATACAAAAGGTGTATTCCTTCATATTTGATTTCTTTTTCTATTGAGTCCGAGATTTAAGACCTTCCCTGACTCATAGTTAAATTCCTACAGGCCTTTCATGCAAGGGAAAAGTCTTGGGCAGCCTAGAGTCTCGTAGAGAACCATCCTTTGGCTTGTTTTTATGAACTGCTGTTTACAAAGCTGTATGTGATTTGCTGCATATGAGGGAGAAAGGCTGGGGACAGCTTTTCTGTGCAGTGGAATGGCATGGCAAACACGGCGTGCTCTGAGCTGTTTACCTTCCCCGTCACTTCTGCAGGGAACCTGTGACCTGCCACTCATGGATGTGGATATAAAGGCTCATACTGTTTTGGTGCTGGGTTGGTTGGTTGGTTTTTTCTTGTTAGTGCGAGACAGCTGACACAGACTGTTTAGTTTGGGAAAACAACCAAACCCTTTTGTATTGCATGAAGAGGGGGTGGGGGAACCTTGTATATAAAGAACTGTACTGACTCTGCAAACAGCTACTGCATAAGGAAGAGAGAGTGGCGGTCAGCTCCGGGGTCATGCTGACTGTCATTTTAAACCTACGGGGCCACCATCATTTTAGAAATTCAGAAGCCTGGGGAAGCTGTTGAAGACACAATATATTTCCCCATCTGGAGAAAAATACATTCTTAAGAAGAAACAGCAGTGTGACAGAACAGTCAAAGGGTGGTTTTCCTGAAATCATGAGATTTTGAAGTTCAGATACAATAAGATACAGGTTGGTCTCTGATCCTTGAATTTAGCTAATCTGCACTTGTCATGGGACCGGCAAGTATACAGGGACCTTTTGATTCAGTTTTATACATCTGCCATGTCATGCTGGACCAGATGTCCGGCCATCTTAACACAAGAGAGCTAGTGGGAATGTCTTCAGGATTACTGCGGCTTGCACCACCCTGAGAACAGCTTCCAGGGCAGGAGTTACTGCAGTGTAAAACCAGCACTGCAGTACACACCTGCCTCAGTGCTGCCTTGAGTGTGATGCCACCTGTGAGAGGTGCTGACACACACCCATTAGTTGCAGGTATCCATCCATCCATCCATCCCATTCCCAAGTTTCCCCAAACTGGGAGACCGCTTGGCTGCTGAGTGAAGGTTTCGGTCCATCTCCCGCCAGTACTGAGGGTACAGCCTTAGCTTTAATCTGGAATGAAAACACCACTAGTTTTACAAATGATCTTTTGATTTCCCAATATCTCATTTGAAAGACAACTTTTATCAGTACTTGTTTGGCTGAATCACTTCACCAATGGGTAGGCTTGAGGTGCCTGAATATAGGCATCTAGAGATATTTTACAAGCTTGTGATCATCTAAGGCACCTGCATGGCTCTGGCAGGTAAAATGCAGGACCTACAGGAGACCCACATCCTCTTTTAGGGACAGATGGAGCTCATGTGGGACACATGGAGGCACTGTAGTATGTCACAGTATCTTACATAGTGTCAGATGCATATGTGTAGGCAACTTGACTGCCTCCTGTGTGAATCAGATGTTTGCAAAAAATCTGTTCCCAGCTTCTTTTGCTGCTGAGAGCTGAGCCACAAATGCATTTTGTGCATTTCAGAAAGCTGTCCAACAGGAGTGCTGGGAAAGGCAGTGTCTGCTTATTTTACATAGAAAGTCACAGACAGGCTACTTGTATCTCTGCATATGGACCTTATGCTAGTGGGAGGTCTCTAGAAAGGTCTCCATGACTTGTGCTACCGTATCCTTGAGAAGCTGAGCAACCTAAGACATGATCTGCTCAAGTCACCATGCACCCAAACATCAATCCATCCAGCACATGAGTGTGATGGTGATAACCAGTTGATGGGCCACATGATAGACTGGAGAATCAGACAGCAAACCTCACCTGCTGTGCGTTACATAGCCCACCAGGCCACATGAATGCCATTTCAAGCCCAGTTCTGTACCAGATGAAAGGAAGGCTCTCTCAATCAGATAAACAGCGTAGTAAGTGCCGTGGCCCTCAGCTGTGAACATTAATGCTCAGTATGCCAGGTGGCTTAATCTGCAAGCATGTAATGTTCTGTTGCTGTGTAGCTTTCAGGCATCCTTCCATGTTCTTAATTCTCCTGATAAACTTGGAGAGAATTGTTTCCAAAGAACACATTTTTCAGCAATTCATAACATGAAACATGAAACATCACACATTATGAACTCTATCTACCCGACAACAGCCAAGAATGAAAGAGCTCAGATATCCCTACAGAACCACTTTGGAATGGCTGGGGAAAGGCACATTAAAAAAATTGCATGCTATATTCTCTATATACCACCACTGTGACCATAAGTGTAAATGACTACTCAAAACTCAGGTTATTTGCAAACCTAGCTGAAAAGCAAATAGAAAAATAAATAGATCATGAGCACTCATACAGAGCCTTTAATTAGAGAGAAGAATGCAGCTCTCTGCGTAGGAAGGCCGTATCTTCACACAGCGCAAATCAACGCAACTCCATTGTGGAATTACTTCAGTTTGTGCCAATGAGGATTCAGTCCAGGTATGCATACAAGGATGTCTGCCTTTACCATGGAAACACAACACCTAAGGAGGGACCACACGAGCAGCTTAACAGCAACTGTATTAATACTTGACAGGGCAGGAAAGAAAAATGAAAACAATTGCTCTAATTGAAACTACGGGGGGAGGGGGTGTGAGTAGGGTAGAATGCACAGTAATTACCTGATTTGGAGTTGAGCCAGAACACCAACACTAACGCTCCTGCTCTATGGGACTGCGAAGGAGCCTAAGTAAACAGAATCACAGAATATTAGAGGTTGGAAGGGACCTCGAGAGACCATCTTAGTCCAACCCCCCTGCCAAGGCAGGGCCACCTACAGCACATCACACAGGAACGTGTCCAGTCGGGTTTTGAATGTCTCCAGAGAAGGAGACTCCACAGCCTCTCTGGGCAGCCTGTCCCAGTGCTCTGTCACCCTCACGGTGAAAAAGTTTTTCCTTACGTTAACCCGGAACCTTTTATGCTTCAGCTTGGACTCGTTGCCCCTTGTCCTATCGCTTAATGACATCAAGAAGAGCCTGGCTCCATCTTCCCAACACTCACCCTTAACATATTTATAAACATTGATGAGGTCACCCCTCAGCCTCCTCTTCTCCAAGCTAAAGAGACCCAGCTCCCTCAGTCTTTCCTCATAGGGGAGATGTTCCGCTCCCTTGATCATCTTAGTGGCTCTGTGCTGGACTCTATCTAGCAGTTCCCTGTCCTTCTTGAGCTGAGGGGCCCAGAACTGGAC